>JANSTU010016098.1:0-14385 GCA_027564075.1 Bolitophila hybrida | reverse complement strand
GCCCCGGCGTTGCAGTGCGTGCCAAATCGCTGTTCTGTCGACTGTATCGAAAGCTTTTTCGAAGTCGACGAACATTGCGTAAACCGGGGATCTCAACTCTGTTGATTGTTGCATAACGATCCTTAGGGTATTTATGTGGTCGATGCACGAATACCCTGTTTCGATATCGATTGGGTCGCCTTTGCACTACAGCTGCCGTTCGCAACCTGAGAGTGGCCACCATAAGTTCTTCATAGAACTGTAGTTTTGACGTGAGGTCCGACCGATGGCTCGGTAGGCGCGTCGCATTTTGGACCAGCGTGACGTTACGTATCTTTGTTCTCAGCCTAGCAGTTATGATCCTCCCCGAAACAGGGGTCCAGGAAAACAAACTAGCTTTGGTTTGTCGAGATAGAGCGATCCCAACACCCTCTCTGCGTGTTGTTTCATGGGCTGCTCTACCGGAGAACAATATAACGTATCCGTAGGACTCGGCAAGCTCACCAATAAGTTGCCCATTTCTGCGGCCGCTGCTACTTAACATTTTTTTTAGAATCAAAAAAGTAAGAAAACATAAAATTTAGATAATTTAATTTTTTACAACTTTAAATGTTTTTTATCATTACGTAAAAACTATGAAAAAAAGGTGGCGGCCAACGCCTTGATATGATTTTTTTTACTCTTTTATCATCTTTGAGGTTTGGGGGGAGGGGGTTATGGAGTATTTTTAAATTGTGTTGTTCTTCGTTCGTAAAAAATCGTTTATATGAATTGCGTAGGTTTTTTTCAATAAGACTTGAAAGAGTGTGGACATATGCGCCAGTCTCAAATCCGCATAGTGTACAAAAGACATCAGCGCCAGGCTAGTTATACAAAAAACGTCAAAATCGTATTACCTGATCTGCCTTTGGCGCATAATAAAGTCTAGAAATGGAGGAGATGACTTTGCTCTTTTATCTGCTCGTCATTTTAAATGTTTATTTTATTGGGACTCCGTTAGAGCAAAAATCCCAAATTGTGTTTAGCGCAATAATTTGTTTGTATAATATTTATAAAATCAATCTTAAATCCATATCCATACCAAAGATTTCGTGTTATTGTTCTTCAACTTTCTTAAATACAAAAAAAAGACAAAATATATATAAACAAGAATCTTTATAACACTTTGCGCTGGGTCCCCCTTGCACGATCTGCGCCGTTGACGATGCCGACGTGGTGGCGGCAATTTCGAACAGCACACATTCAAGGCAACGACAAAAAGCATTCAAATATGTTAACAGATATAAGCGCAGGAGGTCCATTGTATGCAAAACACTTGTAAAAAGAAACTGTCAAAAAAACAAATCGTATAATAAAGCAGAGGCATAATAAATATAAGCACCCAGAAGAGGTAGAAGAATAAGCACGTGGCGATCGCGAGGCTTTTTTATATAAAAACAAGAACAAGTATGTGTAATAAAACAGAAGAACGCCCCGAAATAGCGTGAATCAAGGTAATAAAATAAATTAATAAATTGTCAGTTATGATTTAGTTACAGTTAGGTACAGTTTTAATTGCAATTTTATAATCGCAAATGGTGATGAATCTCAACTTTTGCTAAAATGTTTGTGAAATTTTTCAAATTACAGCAGATCCCCATTAAAGATTTCTATTAAATTCCATGACCTCTGTTCTGAATCAGCTCTCGCTTTATCATAATTTTCGAAAAACAAAAACAAATATTCCAGGAATCCAAAAGCTAATAATATAAATTGCACATATTTACCTTAGCGTTGACAATCTCAGTGCGGTATCGGCTTGCAACGGCACAAAAGCGCGTCATTTGTACTAAACCAACAAAAAAGACAACAACAACACAATACGCAAAATATTGTTCACGATCGAAAAAGAGTATTTTTGTGATATTAAAAAATACAAATCTGCCTGCATTATTTTGTGAGTGTGTGTGTGTGTAGTTTATGATTGTTTGCACCGCGTATAGCGGTTGTCTTTTCGTTGCGATCTTATTCTTTCCTCAGCTCGCGCGTTATACTACATATATATATATATATATATACAGTATACACACACGCCTTAAAGATTTACACACGAAAATAAAGGTTTTCTCTTCAGCTTTTTTTTGTCCGCTCCTCCACTCACACACAGAGATCATCGTTTCGCTGCTTCTTCGTCGCTCTTTTTTTGCGCTTATTCGTGAGATATTTATTGCCGCCGATCGCAAATAGATATCAGTTTTCAATTGGTGCAATCGTTTGTTTCAGGAACGTTATCAAATGTAAAGATCTTCACTTCTATTTGTATATTTTTGTTGCAAGTAATACATATTATACTCAACGATGTGTGTACGTATATATATATGTGCTAGACGTACAGGATATACAGGTATGCCGGTATATATGCGCGCGTGCGATTGGGAAAATAAGAACAAAACAACAAAAAAAACGCGCAAACAAACGATCGCGCGCGGACTCCGGCAAAAACACGCGGGCGCGATCGATCGCACCACTGAATAAAGAGTACGCACATGCAGGTAAGCACAGTGCACCAGGTAATGCGTGCGTTATTCGCTACAAATGATGATTAAAAATAAATGCCAGGATTAAATCTTGTAGTTTGCGTTTACCGCATATGCGCACATTCGTAATAATAAGGAGATGCTGGACGGTATTCGAAGGAGATGATAAAAAAATACAAATTACACACACAGACTCAGGCACCAAATACATACATATATATAATTTATAGGGAGCACACTCACGTGCAAAATAATGTCGCCGGTCTTATCACATCGACAGCACAAACCCACGCTTGGCAAAAGAGTCCACCATTCCCATATTTATTTGATGTCACCCCATGTATAATATATATTTTGTATAGGTGGAATTCAGAGATAACGTTGGCTGGCTGCGGGTGGCTGATAAGGACTCTCGTTCTTGTCTCGCTTGCTCGCTATGCGGCTATAACACACAGCCACACATGATGTACTCACACACACACACACATGACTGTATACATATACACCGGGCGAACATTTCCCTGCGCAGCAGATAACATTATATTTTTGACGCCCTGAGGGTTGCATATGGATCACAGACGATTTTATAAAACTTACTTTGTACACCGCGACTATACCTATATATTGTATTATATTATATCTATATGTACTCACATAATACATACAGAGATATCTATTCTATATCTCAGAGTATGTGCACGAAATTCATCATGTAGAACAGCACAGAAAACATAGCGCACTGGAAAAAAAATCATCTGAGAAAAGCTTTGTTTGGTTTCGGTCGTGCGCTCGCGCATGTATTTGTATGTCTGTGTGTGTGAGAAAGCTTTTCTTGCGGGCGGGTGCGACGCGAGCTCGTCTTCTTTGCATTAGATGGATTCACCAAGATATTGTGTGCACAATGATTGATGATGCATGAAGCGCTGGAGCATTATATTATAAACGTATATTCGGAAAGAGAGATGCAGCTTGATGCGCACGAATCTCATATCAGACTTCTTGCAGACTATAGAGCTGTGCGCGCAGAAAAGCGACATGCACTTTTGGCAAATTTTATTGATTTGACATTAGCAAGAGCAAGTGTTACGGTTATTTTTCCAGATAAATGGAAAATGCAGGTTTATTTTGTCTACTATAGAAAATCGTTTTTTTTTTAAGAAGATAAGCAAATGATAAAAATATATAATGTATTGTATGTGTACTCGTATTAAAATATAGTTCAACTTTTAAGTTTATGTATATCTAAACAACAATTACTCTCTACTAGATTCTAGATGTGGATTTCTCTATTTTAAAATTATGATTTTTTGCAACATATACGTAAAATTTTAGAAATGCTTTTTGCAGATATTAACTTGCTTACATGTTACAATATTGAATAAAAGATCCATCTTCAGAATATCCTGGTATGGTCACCGGCTTATTCGTCCCGTTCAATTCATCCAAATCATTATTGATCAACACACAATTCGTCCCGGGAACAATATTTTATGTGAAACTTACTCTACTTTCCCTATCCCTATTATTGTTGATAAGATTTCAAAGAAACTGATATCAAACATCAACAGGATATATATTTGATGTTTGATATCAGTTTCTTTGAAATCTTATCAACAATAAAGTAAAATATTGTTTTGTTATCGGAGCAACATTGAAAGCTCTGTATTCAAAAAACACCGTTTGGACAAAATACTCTGAAAAGTGGACTATAAAGAAAAAAACCTTCAAATTTTGTACCGTATCTCCGATAAATGATATCAAAAGTATATAGTTTTTAATTTTTAATTAATTTTTAATTTTTTTTTTTACTCTAGTCTGGATCCCAATCCTCTGTGGGTTACCCAGAAACGAGAGCGCTGACAATAGTCTGGACTCCAGGAAAATGTCTTTCAGCTGGTTATATATTTGACTGTCAACTCTGTTGTAAATTAAGATGGAAATAATGGGTCAGCTGTGGCAGTCAGCACAAAAACAAAATTTTAGCACTAAATGATAAACTACACAAAAATCGTCACTACCCTCGATTTATATACGAAAAGCGTAGTTAAAAACTAAACTATTTGTTATTACTTTTTTTTCAACAATGCAATTTTAATAACATATCCAAAGTTTTATTATTATTATTATTTTTGTAGAATGACACAGCTCTAGAAAATATTTTGAAAAAGCACGATTTATTATTATTTATATTATTGCGTTCGAAACTCAATCGGATTTCTAAAAAAATCGATATTGAGATAATTCTGCTTATCATGTAAGTTGTAAATATGGAAAAGCTTGAAAATGAGATAATATTTTAAAACGAGTTAGCTAAACTAAATGATTTTAATAACACATGATTTCGAACGCATAATTTAATTATTATTATAAAAATCGTGCTCTTTTAGAATTATTTCAAATAGCTAAAATACATTACACATTTTGTTTATTTATTTACACCAATATATGTATTTTGTAAACTATGTTGTATGCAGTCACTATGTGAAAGGTTGATGTCCAACAAAGTTGGAACGACTCCATTCTCAATTAGTGATGAGCTTTTTTACCATTTATAAATAAACGGTCAATAGTGGTATTCCCGTTGACGCCAAAAATAGAAAATCCGAGAAAATACTGTTTTAAAACTAGAATCTAGTAGAATCCCAGAGTCATTGGTATTTGGGATAAAATAGTGCTATCGACGACAAAACTTGCCGCTTCACAATATTTTAACACAATATATGTCTGCAAAAAAATCAAGAAAAGTATATTTGCAAAAAAACTGATTTTAAAAAACTATTTTATTAGGTGTAAATTAGAAGTGGAGCGTTTAGCCACCAGGCCTGATTTCAATACATATTTTCAATTTTTCCAATATTAATTTTATTATTTTTTGTGTTATATTTAAAAACTTTTTTTTAATATAAATCTTTGTATTTGTCCGGCGTATAATATATATGATAAATTGTGTTTTAAAGGCTAATGTGATTTTAATGTGTTTATATATCTTTTTACGCCAGTCTTAATTTGTTATATATGCGCAATAAAAATCAAAGGTGTATTAAATATAACCTATATACAGAATCGGTGTTATTTTGATTTTAAAAAAATCCGTTGAACAAGTAGCAATCACACTCACTTATATACATTATACTGTAAGTACTTTGATAATGATTGAAATTATGTTTGACAGAAAAATGGAGCTCCATGCTTAAAGCTAAGATAATTGATAGGCATGTATATAAATAATAAACGTCATTGTAATTTACTTATAATTTATACACATTCTGCAAATATTTCATTTATACTGAAATATAATCCACATCGAAATTACCGATTACAATAAATCAGTACCTTCATGTTCGTTGAAAAACCCTTTAAATCACAAAGAAACTCCATCAAGAATGATTGAAATGCCAGAGCGCTCAGTGATTTGTACACTTTAAAACACTGACCACCTCTCTGCTCTAACCCTTCTTCTAACATAATCAAAGTCAACACCCCAAATACTCGTACATACAACCACAGAAAAAACCCATCACTACGAACCATCGACCGTCTGCAACTGTGCCGTATACACGACTCTTTCTCTCTCTCTCAAAGCCGAAAAACTAATATACAAAGGATTCTGCATTTCCATCTATAACCATTACCTCCGAACGGAAACGATAAATTCGTACAAAATCTAAAATTGATCTCCGTTCTACTTTAAATGCCAAACCATCCTAATTTCCTCCCCTACACGTCTGACACCCATTTTCATCCGACTAGAAAAATTATTTAAAATCCGATATGCAAGAAATGCGCTACTCCAACCCACTCCCCACCAAGCTGAAGCTCCGAGCACTCTTCCAACACCCATATTTCCATACTGACTATATGTGGTGTATATGGGACCTATTCTCACAAAACGGTATATTATATAGTAGTAACAGGACACGGACGACGCGTGTGGTGGGTGTGCTCGCGTTGCTTTTACTCCACCGCATGACTCCCCATTTATAATACGATGTTTGTTCACTTTCCTGGATAGAAAACCGATAGAAAAATATAATCTTTGAAATTTATGCGAACCAGAGAAAAATAATTTAAAAAAGATTCGCGTACAAGATATAAATACGCCAGCATTAGGACGTGTCGCGAGCGTGTGCTCATCAATCTTATTGGTTAAAAATTAATAAGATTGTTTAATAAGAGCAGCACCGCGGAAAAACTTATCGCTCAAATCGGTTGATTCGGTATATAGGTAAACACACTGAAATAAGCTCTGTAAAATAGTAGGCAACGACCGACGTGTTGTGGGAACTACGCTCGCTGCGTGTCTCTCCTGCGATGTGCCCATCAATTCACTGCGATCGGACACATTTCCTTTGGGTTGTATGTATGTGTGTGTGCGTCATTTTTGGCGCGGTCTGTTTGAAAGGCAATTTCCATGCCACAAGATATCAACGTGTTTGTTTGTGTGTGTGCATACATAAATTCAATTACACTTTATTCGCATTGCACGCGCGGCACGCATCACACTGTTTTTATGCATTTCAAATGCATTGGTGTATGTATAATGTATATATGTGCAGATTGTGCACCCATGTGTGTGTATGTGAGTGAATGTATATATACCAGAAAATGCTAATTGTTGTCGGTGTGTCAGACCTCAAAGTATAATGCTCAAAATATCAACAAACTGACAGTTCAATAGTGCAACTTTGACGGCAGCTTTAAAATATTATTAGAGCTTTTCTTCTTTTTTTTATCTTATACTCTGCGCAAGCCAGTGTGTCTTACACCGTTCGTGATTTGTTAGCATTGGCAATGGCATCGCGATATCCCAGCGAGCACATCACAGACAATATTTATGTATACCACAAGATATGTACTTATATATATATACATAAATGTGTATGTATATTAGTATATTGTATCAGTATATATTGGTGCAAGCGATGGTATACGCACATTGCTCGAATCGCGTGATTTTCTTTGATATCCATGCGCGACCAGGTATATACATAATACATTGGGTGGATAAGTGCGTTACGTTGCATTTAAAATAATATATGTGGAACGCAGTGAAGGCTGGATTGGTGGTGAGATACCAGAGAGTTGCAGTCACTCAGGACAGTTATCGAATGTAATTCATGATAGATAAATTGACTAACGAACAGGCGGTCTGGTTTCACTGAAAAGAAGACCATATGGATCGGTTTTGGTTTATTCCAGATAATTTTATTGCATATATAAACAGAATGAAATTTAATTTGCTTGTAAAATAAAGTAATCAAAACGGCAACCGTTTTAAATGTTTGAAACTCAACTACAATTATAATCGTTGGCTAAGGGATGTTTGCAAGTCTTCTTCGTTTATCTATCTTAAACTATTTCGATTAAAAACACATTTCTTCGAGGTTTTTCAACCAGGAAGAGAGTATTATCTGGTGGTATTATGTGTGCCTTGTTTGTCCATTTGTTTGCCTATTGGCATTCTGTCGGTCGATTTATTTTTTTCTTTCCCTTTTTCAAAGTTTTGTCTGTTGATTATGGTCTCTTTTAGAATTGTCTGATATATATTTTTCTTGTGTTTTTTTTTGTAAAATTCAATTTTTAATTGATCTTGGTTAGAAAAGTAGAATAATCAAAACTTGTAAACTCAACAAAAATTAAAAATGTTTTTTTTTGTGATTCTGGTTAAAAATTGAAAATGTTTTTTAGCCATAAATTTAATAGTTTACCAAAAATTGCATAACTAATTAAATGAAATTTAAAAAAAATCATCAACATTTAAAAATGTTTCTTTACAAACATTTAAAAATATTATCTTTTCACCTAAAATTGTTTTTTTTTATTATTCAGAAAAATTTAAACAGTTTTTTTGGGCAAAATTTAAAAATGGTTTTATACAAAAAAAAAAAAATCTATGTATCTTTCACAAAAAAATTGTTTTTTTTTGCATCAACATGTGTAACGCATGAGAATGTGTAACGAAAAGTGCGATCCAACATACGCATTATCAATGATAGCCTATCTCTTAGTAGTTTAAAGGCGTATTATTTTTTAATTCACACTACCGCAAATGATCATGAGCTTTGTTGATCCCACGATAATTGTAGGGTGGACGGCCTCAAAATTTATAATTTTTACAACCTTTAATAATAATACATTAAAAATATTACTAATTTTAATGGACCGATTGAAAATAAAGAATTAAATGTCTCATATGACCAAGAAAGAAGTGCTACTTCATCAAATTAATGGCATCATTTCACAAGCCAATGTTTACAATGAAATTGGGCTTCATATTGCAGTCGTATTGAAAAAATAAAAAAAAAATAAATCTAGAAGGCACGAAAAAAATAGGGCAGAAACAATGTTCTTTCAACAACATTGGCACTATTTCACAACTCGACGATTACGATAGATAAAATTGCATTAATTGGTCTAAAAAATGCTTGCACACACAACGCCTACTCCGGATATGGTCTTGTTAAAAAAATGCTCCAGGATAAGAGATTTTTTTGCATTATAAAGTCATATTGAAAATTGATTGGAGCTAATGCATATTGAGAAAACTCTCCTGATGACTCAAAGTTATCTTTTCGAAAGAAAATTAATTGATAATCGATCAATATAAATGCGTAACAGAGTACGATGTATAATTCTCTACTTGTTTCTCGCCGTCATATAATTATCAATTGGAATGAAAGGATGAAGAAAAAGTAAAAAGTAAGAATAAGAGGACCATTAAACATTAAACAACTAAAAACGCGCAAATTACTGTTCAGTCTTCCATGTATGCCTGAGCAATAATCTTCTGCATTATTATCATATTGACTTTTCAAAATCCCGCGGAATAAAATATCCCGCATTACAAAATCACGCAATACAAAATCGCAAAAACGTTTTATGTAATTGAAAATGAAAAAAAAAATTGAAAATGCGTATGTTGGTTTTTTTTATTATTATACGAAGTCTGCAGATTTTGTATTGTGGGATTTTGTAATGCGTGATATTTTTTTCTGCGTGATTTTGAAACTCGGGATTTCGTACCCAAAACATTTCAAACTCGATTAGAATTATTTTTGAATTAAGGTCTTACCAATGGAAACAGCACAATCAAAAAATTACTTTCAATTTTTGTAGGAGATAATTAAAATTAGAAAAATTAATTTGTATCAAGATAATATTTACTGAATATTAGTAAATAATGGTGTAATTTAAACATATACTTTCATGAATTACACCACCGTTTGTAAAAAATCAGTACATTTTATGATTTATGTGCAATATTTTCTGATTTTAAATAAATTTTGATATGATTTATAAAATCTTATAAAAGATTTCATGATTTCGAATCATTGTTAAATTATTAAATTCAATAATAATAATAATAATAATACATTAGTAATTTATGAAAATATAGCTTAGTTTTTTCGTTCCGTTCTTTTTCGTTTCACCTTTTTTTCCAAATTGTATAAGTATTCATCAAAAATAAGCTAATTTTCTTTTCTTTTTGTTTTCTTCAATTTCCACTTTTTACAGTATAATATTAAATTGTGGAGACCAACCTGTCAAGCACCCTTCTCAACGCATGTTTGACGGAGAAAGTGGCAATGCATCGGTCACACTTTGTGGCGCGGTTCGAACAATCAGAAGTATACCGAAAACGAAACCGCACGAGTGCTGGTGAAAGATGGAACGGGCTTTGGACGCCAGTTCCGCTTCTTTGTTGCTGGTGCCCTATGTCCCAAATAAGAATTAAATGAATGTAATTCACTGTTTCAGAATTTTTGTTTTGTAGAAAAGTCCGCAAATGTATCAAAGACTACAAAAAATCAATTGTGATGAAACTAGTTAATTCGAAAAAATCGTATTATCCCATTTTTATGAAGATCACATTAAATCGCTTTATTCCATATAAGCATTTATCGTAGGACACTGACACCGCACAAACACATATACACATATCAAACTTAAAGCTCGCACCGCAACAGCTCAGCCGTTAACTCTTCTCAAAGTGCTAAAGATCGCGCCTAGCCAAATCTTCATATATAAATAGAATACGTATAGACGTGTGTTATATATCTGAAATGCGGGACAACACCCGTCCTCACATTTCTGAGCAGTTCTGCGTGCGGTAAACGTCTCCTCCTTGTCCGCACCTCCTCGGCCTCGCACATCGTTCAACCACCCACCGCCCGACGTTGTCTCCGCTGGCTGCTCTGCCACTTCGTTGTGTATTGCTTTATATTATGCACACAGCTTCTTATTCTTGTGCCCATAGTTTCTTATCATCGTCGACCAGCCACGCTACGTCTCATATACACACACACATTATATGTTGTGTAGAAATCATATCAAAGTTTTCATATCCACATAAACATGCATTATATGTGTACAGGAATTCAATATATATAACTATATAAGTAGAGACAAACACATACATATTATACATATATATATTTTATATCACATAGTATCTGTAAACGTTATTATTGCATGGCATTTTCAACAATATATCTATGAAACAGTGAGCCCGGCTGCCTTGACTCTCTAAAGCCACATTATTCTCTGTGGCGCATTTATACTGTTTGCATATACTTAATATATATAGTTAAACATTTATATGTATTATTGTAATGGCTGTTTATAAGGATATAATACAATTTATGGTACATTATCTGAAATAAATATACATAACCTCAATTAAGTGTCTCTCTATATGTATGTGTGTGTGTACAACGCATTTTATGTATATATATATATGCATAAATGTTTTATGCGTCGCGCAAATTTTTCCGAGAGTGTGCAATAAATCCGAGAAAAAAACGCTGCGTGGATTTATGGTAGGGCCACACACACACACATGCATATTAGACCCGCGTAATCCGTCTACATTTATTTATAGAGAGCTTTTCGCCCCTGCGAGCTTTTAAATTATGTACAATTTAAACGCTTGTGTTGTTTTTTTACTGTTGCGCTGTGGTTCTATATAATCAAAATTCCGCACTTGTTATCTCAATACATATTTAGAGTTTCTTATCATCTGGAAAACCACAAACTTTAGCCATATACAATATAAACATTAGTTACATTACATGATATTTTTTTTTAAATGACACCAGCACCACCGGATGGAGCATATTAAAATGAATCTCGGTACATACGAAAATTATACTGTACTTATTTTAAAGACGTTTGGGAGCGCCTGATAACGCAGCCGAAAACTAAAAACAATTTATCCTGCTTATATTTTGCTGCTTTGAGCTCTGTGTGTGTGTGTGTGTGTGTGTGTGTGTGTGTGTGTTGTTATCGCACGGCCATAATCAAAGTTTGCCCGACTTATTGTGGGTGTAACAGAGAGAAAGAAATAGAGAGGGTATAGGAGAGAGAATAGAAGATAGGGTACAGATGGGGTGTGTTTTCTTTACTATATATAGATGTGAATGCAGATAGGTTGTGCAACAACCCATCACACATACACACACACACACACACACAAAATTCTTGTGATTTAATATAAATTGTTCTCGTTCTCACCAGCTATATGATAGTGTGTGTTTGTATGTGTTAGTGTAGGCCATACTCGTACCCTTCACCCTTCGCCAGCACCGTCGCGTCGCCCCGATGGATGTGTTAAACGTGTTGCCGGTGCGATAAGGCTTATTTATATTCATCAATGAAGCGCGCTCTTCGTCTGCTGTTCCTTACGCCCGCACACACTCACACACACACACACACTAACAAACCATAGATAAGAAACTCGGATAAAGGCAAAACGATAGACTGGAGAGTTTTGTGTGTATGAGTTGGAGACTTTGAAAAATTGACACCACATCTCGCTGGTATTCAAGATATACACAAGATAGAAAACTCTGTAGATATTCGCTTAAAGACGCAGGCATTCACTGTCGGAGCGCTGCTATTGCACCGACGAGATACGAACGAAACGATTTTTCATTTCACATCTAGACGAGTTTTCCCGCTAGCAGATTTATTACATGATTTTTCTCAACTTTTTGTTTGATTAACTAGCGCTCATTTGTTAATATGTAATTCGTTGTTTGTGCGGTGAGGTCTAATTGCTGCTGATGCGTTTTCATAATGCTATGAAGAGAAATATAGTCACACACATACATATTCTGAAATATTTGAAATTAATTGTCACACATTTGTTGAATACTCGCGCGCGGGCGCTCCCGTCCGTTTGAATAATTTGTGCGCCGCCTGCCTGGCAGGTAACGATAGCCTGTATAGCTTGAGCCAGTACCCAGAGCTGTGGTGAACAATCAATGTATGTGTGTGCGTGTGAGCATTTCAACGCAGCGCTTGCGTGCATGTTTAGACACCGGAATGCAGAATTGGCATGCACAGCAGAAATGGTAACAATTTGATATGTATACATTTGTATATAATAGATATTTATATTTATAAATACATGGAAAATGTACAAATAAAGTTGAATGCGAATAATAGTGCAATTGTGACGCATTCGTGCAGAGGTGACGATTAGGATTAAAAAGGTTGCACCTGATGCATGATAAGAAACAAAGCAACCGGTCCAATTTGTGGAACTTTCTAAAGCTTTTCGAAGTGTTTTTATTCTAAAACTGATTATAACAGTTAGACCTTAGAAGCTTCCCGAGAAATTATATTTCCTAACGTCCCCATATACAATCAAAAATTGACGTTTGGTTATCAAGACTACTTTAAACGACTACTTTTGTAAAAATATAATAATAATAACGTTTATTAATCAATTATACATGTTGCCTTGATGAGTATTTAAAGTGTAAAAAGTTGTGTAAATATTCAAAGTGGTTGATATATGTAATTGGTAATGAATAAATAACAATTAGTTTTTATATCTTATTAATGTGTTATTCAAAAAATGTACATATTTCTAAAATATCGTTCTTTATTATCATTTTCCCTCTAATTCATCTATAATCAAACTGAAAACTGGCTCCTGACTATCCTCTGATGTATCATTGTCCTTCTCATTCAAACTAAATGGCTCCTCATCTGTAATTCAACTGAATGGAACCTCTTCTTCTATCATTAACTCTTCCACGATGAAATTATACGGTGTACTTCTTTGTCTCTTCGACGCATTGTACGTCTTAGCCTGTGGTTTACCTGTGGCCGCTTTGCTGGACACCAAAAAGTTCAGAGTACACTTTGAACGCAGGTCACGGGTACGATTGTAACGTCGCACCATCAAACAATGATTCTTTTTAAGTTCGCTTAGCTGTTTCATTAGTTTAATATATTTTATATATTGTTTCCAAATTGGCTCGATTGCTTGACACCGGGCAAGATGATAGGCTGTCGAGCTAACAAAATCAGTTTATCCAGACCGGGGATTTTTTTAAGTTCTAAATTGTTTTTGGCGATAATTACGCATTCGAATTTATTTAGAAGGCTTTCCATTTTAAAGTATTTTAATTATTTGATATATTCAAAACTATTTTATTTTAATTTTAAGAGATATTCTTGACTGACGATTAAATACGAATATTGATATTTTTAATTTTTTTATAGTACATTTTAAGTACAGTAAACATTAGACATAATATATTATATAGAAAACCAGGATAAGTGTTGTAGGGGAAATTATCCCCATTCAACAATCCATTAAATATCTTGGTATTATTTTTAATAAAAAATTTTGTTTCGTCCTACAGGTAACGGAAACAAACGCCAAGACAAAACGTACACTGGAGCCCTCAGAAGTGTACTAAAAAGGACCAGCGGACTAAGCATGTAGGTCAAGCTTCTGTGCTACAAACAAACTTATGCGACCCATCACAAGCCAGCCATTGTATGAAAGTCAATTTTTTAATGAATGTCCGTGGCATGAAATTCAAATATTAATACGAATGTCCGCTGGATGAGAGACCGCGGGGTAAAAGAA
>JANSTU010016087.1:0-14385 GCA_027564075.1 Bolitophila hybrida | reverse complement strand
ATGTATACGCAGAGGGCGATACCCTTATTGGCGAGGGTCACTTCGACGTCCGTTGCCAAAATCGCCAGGCATTCTTGTGTGCCGTACCTTTTTCGAAAGCCGAACTGCGAGGAGGCAATGCGCTGCTGCTTCTCCGCCCAGAAGTCTATGCGCGCCAACACCATCCGTTCAAGCACTTTTCTGGCACATGACAGAAGGCAGATAGGACGGTACGAGGTATGCTGATTCGGGTCTTTGCCAGGCTTCAGGATAGCCACGACTTTGCACACGTACCAGACTTCTGGAAATTGGCACGACTTCATGAATGAGTTGAAAAGGCGTAGCAAGGTTGCTTTGACGGTGAATCTATTTATTCCTTTAAACAATTTTGGGCAAATCTACAGGAGAGCGAAAACGCGATTTTGAAAAAAAGTTCACCCCCCTCCATTTTGGGGTCTTTTTTAGACCCCAAAACCATACAAATTATTCGGCGCTATTGAAACTCTTAGGGGTGAGAGGGCGTCAAACTTTAAAAAAAAAACAGTAAAAGTATTTTTTTTAGATGGTAAAGGTAAGGTTCAAGGTATTTAAAATACATACGTTATAAAAAAATGATAAAAAAAAACGGACAACCCTTAAGGGAGATAGGGAGAGGCGGGGTGGGTGTTAAAGGGTTAAAAAAGTTTGTTACTATTCCTTGGCCCTTTATCCGCCGTTCTCAGGGTTGTTTTCCCTTAGCGTGATTCAAAAGGTGTTTTCCAACATTAAACTATCACCTAAAATAGTACGGCTGTGTGCAGAAACTCCTAATCTTTAATTATTAACCCTCTAATTTTTAATACAAAAAATGACCTTTTTGCCCCTATCTATTTTAAGGGTTGTCCAATTTTATTCATATTTTTTTTAAAACATAGGTATTTTAAATACCTTTCAGTTGATACCCAACACTCCTCTCAAAAAATGACTTTTACTGTTTTTTAAAAAAAAAACTTTGACGCCCTCTCATCCTTAAGGGTTTTTATAGCGCCGAATAATTTGTATATGTGGTTTTGGGATCTACAAATGAATGGGCCAATTTTGTTATATTATTAATGGGTCTTCATTTAGTAGTAACCTCTTCCAGCGATTTTCCAACATTTTAATCCGGTCCGAAAAGTAATTTTCTGAAAGGTCTTCAAAATACTCCGCCTCGGCGTCACTGATCTCTTCGCGCGATTTTTTTTTATTGATGAGCCATCATTTGATTGGAACAGAAATAGTCTGAAGGTGCCAATTCGGGCGAATAGTATTGTTGGGATTCGATTGGAGCCATAAATCGTTGATTTTAGACATGGTTGCGATGCTCTTTTGTGTGCCGACGCATTGTCTTGAAAAAAAATGTTTTTTCGCTTTATGTGAGGCCGTTTCACAGCGATTTCGGTCTTCAATTGCTCCAATAATGCTCAGTGATATTCGCATCATAGTTGATTGTCGACGCTTGACGAAACGAGACACGCATTTAAAACTAAATACCGTTATAAGTACCTTTATAAAACCATAACACATACAACTTATTGTGCAAACGAGAACACATATTCGCTACAACAAAGCGCTTCTTAAATGGCAATCGCCCCTGGCGGAACGGATTTTGGATCTAGATTTAGGAGTCTTACAAACATGAACGATTTTCCACCCACACCAGCAAATAAATCGAAACAAAGACCAAGCGAACGAATCGACCCCCTAACTGGATTTGTAATTATCGGCAATTTTACAACAGCGACAAAGAAAAGGACCTGAGCAGAAGTAGAAGAAGCAATACGACAATCTATAGGGAAAAAAATACAGATCTAAATACAACTAAATCATCAAACAAAAAAAGATCACAATTCCTCAAATACACCAGTAAATGAAGAATCAGATATGGACTTTGACATATATCAGATTCAGAATTAAAAACCAACAACACAAATAGAACAGAATCACCCAATTTCGATACAGAAATCCAAAAAAGAGCAGAAGAGGAAATAGATAAAATTAGTTTTACGAATTCTAAAATTAACAAATAACAGTTAAAATCACTTACCTTTTCCAAAATGGATTTAAAAACATTTTGCAATGGAATTGTAACGGATACTTTTATCACTTACCGGATTAATAAACCATTTATACTACTTGGTGACTTCAATAGCCATAACCCCATATGGGGATCAATAAACATAAACCAAAAGGGCAAGATTATTGAAAAAATTGTCGAAGATCTGAACTTAAATATACTTAATCCAACAAACTCAGTCACGCACTTCTCCGCCTTTAGAGGATCATTCTCAGCCATAACCCATTAATTGGAATACTCACTCCGATCTTTGTGGAAGTGATCATTTTCCGATTGTCTTTTCTCTCCATGAAAGTAAAATCATTAAACGACGATAGAGATGGAACATTGAAAATGCAAACTGGGCAAATTTGCAATCTCTGATAAACCTCGATGATTTAAACAGACTTTCAGACATCAATGAATAATCAACTCTTATAACTGACTCTATTTTACAAGCCGCAACTAAAACTATACCAAAGACATCAGAGCTTCCCAAGAGAATTCCAGATCCATGGTGGTCAAACGATATCGCATTAGCAATAAAAAATCGCAAAAGATCTTTGAGAATATTTACAGCAAACTCAACAAATATAAATTTACAAAAATTTCGATTAGATAGAGCTACTTGTCGTCGTCTTATTGTCAAGGCCAAGTCCGAATCTTGGAAAGGCTTCGTTAAATCAATTTATCTATCAACCACAAACAAACTCTTTAAAAACAAAACTTTATTAAAAATATTAAAATACGACGGAATTATTAGTAACGATATTACTGAAATGGCAAAAGAACTTGGAACTTTATTTGAAAATACTTTTTTTTTTTACAAGACGAAATAATAAAAAAATATTCCAAAGGAAGGAACATGCTATTTTAAAATTCTTTGATATTGAAAAAGCATATGACAGAGCATGGCACGAACTAATTATACGCAGTTTACACGATTGGAGAAATGATCCACTTTTTTAAAAAAAATCTTTCGAATGGTCCACCACAGAATCCAGTCATTCCGAATTCCGTAAAGGATATTAACATCCATAATGCGATTTTGTATATACCTGTTAACGACCCTAGCGCCACATGTGTCAATTATCAATAAATATACAATGAAGTTTCGAAAAAAATACATCGTGGCGCTGCAATAGCATACAAAATCTGGCTTCTGACAATAAACAAAAGAGATAGTTGTTTTGTTTTGGTACTTCCAAACTCCAAATACACAATGATTTTCTAGTTTTTATTGTTATTATCAATGCTATTCACACGAAAAAGCTAATTAATAAACATTTACGTTAAACAATATTTGTTTAATATTGTTAAATGTTTGTATTTTCTAACCATACAAATAATATAAACAAACACCGCTGATGGTTTTGACAACAGTAAAAAAACCACGAGAGGACACTGCATACGGATAGATATGAAAATATAAACAATTTGGCGGTATGTCAAAATCGCAATAAATTTAATGTACAAACATAACCTAATTTTAGTATTTACTATTTATATACAAAAAATAATGTCAATTTATAATTTAATTCAATTTACGAAACTCAACACAGCAAATATATAATCATGCCAGAGTATACAATAGCCGGGATACCGGTACATTTCCCATTTGAACCGTACGGTCTGCAGAATGACTACATGTCCAAGGTAATTGAATGCTTGGAGCATGGAACAAACGCCGTGCTGGAATCACCAACAGGTACCGGTAAGACATTGAGTCTTCTGTGTTCGACGCTCGGCTGGATATCCGTACAAAAGGCCCAGGTTAGAATTTAGAATACAAAAATTGAAATTATTATAAACATTACAAAATTTTTGTAGGTAGAAAATCTGATTAAACACCGTATGGAGGACATGGAACGTAAGAACCAGGCAAACGGTATTCCAACATCACATTTGCCACATATGAAAGGCTTGGTTGACACAATAAGAGCGACCGATTCTTCATATGGAGTGCCTAAAATTATTTACGCTACGCGCACTCACTCACAGATTGCCCAGGCAATGCAGGAGCTAAAACGGTCTCACTACGGTTTCATGAAAGCTGCCGTGATCGCATCACGTGATCAACTTTGTATTCATCCAGATGTTATGAAAGAAACCAGCAATACTAACAAAGTAAATTTGTTATTTACAATTATTTGATAAATAATATTAAATAATATTTCTCGATAGATTCATGCTTGCAAAATCAAGATAACAACACGTACTTGCTCATTTCATCACAAAGTCGAATCGGCCAAGGATCATCCGGACGTACGTATGTCAACCGTGCTAGACATAGAGGATTTGGTCACAATTGGACGCAAGCTCAAGTGTTGTCCATTCTTTGTGTCCAAGGAGTTACAGACTGACGCAGACATTATATTTATGCCCTATAATTATCTGCTAGATCCAAAGGTGCGCAAGGCCAATAAAGTCGATCTAAACAATACGGTTGTAATTCTAGACGAAGCTCATAATGTAGAACACATGTGTGAGGACTCTGCGTCCGTGGCCATTACATCGTCTGATATTGCGACAAGCATAGATGATGTTACTCATGTAATATTATTAATATTTCATAAAATTCATAATAATTATATTTAACATATTTTTATTTATAGATAATGAAAGAAATGGAGTCTGACGCGGATTTCGGTGACACTGAAAAGAATTTCACAATGGAAGATCTTGCACTGCTCAAAGAAATGTTGCTTAATTTAGAAAAAACAGTCGACTCTATTGAAGTAAAAAATGTACAGGATGGCTCTACTTTAGAGGGTTCCTATATGTTCGATCTTCTCCAACAGGCTAATGTAGGTTTCAAAAATATTAATAAAACTATAAAATAATGTAAATACAAATTTGACAGATCAACGAAGGAAACTCCTCCGTAATTGTACGACTTCTGGACTCATTATCCGAATTTCTATCCACCACAAATGACAATAGTTCTTTCGTACGTCGAGGCCATGGTTTTCAGGTTCTCCAAGATTTGCTGGTCATTGTGTTTACAGATAAGGCAGAAGATTACCGTGATCGGGTCAGTCGGTGTTATAAGGTTCACGTACAAATCGAACAGCCGAAGAAAAAGAGTTCGGCAACCGTTTCGGATGGTTGGATTCAGCCCAAAGCAACCTCATTGATGAAAACGAATGCAAAAAAAGTTAATTATTGGTGTTTTAGTCCGGGATTTGGGTAAGATTGTAACAATAATTTTGATTAAATGATCTGTTTTAATGTTATGTTTTCCTGGAGAATGCAACAATTGCTAGGTCGCAATGTGCGTTCGGTAATCTTGACAAGTGGAACGCTAGCACCTTTAAAACCACTTATTTCAGAACTTGGAATTCCAATCTCAGTGCGCCTCGAGAATCCGCATATCATAAAAACCTCACAGATCTGTGTAAAAATTGTGTCCAATGGTCCGGATAAGGAACCTCTGATCTCAAACTATGCAAATCGGTATTTTTAATCCCTATTCAGGCAGTCGAATATTTTAAAATTTGTAATTTTTTCAGAGATAACCCAAAGTATATAACCTCATTGGGCCGAACAATACTGTCCTTCTGTCCAGTTATTCCGAATGGTCTATTAGTCTTCTTCACATCCTATTTTATGCTAAACAAGTGTAGGGACAGCTGGCAGGCCAGCGGTCTCTGGTCACAAATAAATCGTGCAAAGCAAATTTTCATCGAGCCACAGACCAAGGAGCAATTTACGACCACAATGAATGATTATTATGATCGTATTAATGACCCAGCCACACGGGGTGCTATTTTTATGGCCGTTTGTCGGGGTAAGGTTTCCGAAGGCTTGGACTTTGCTGATGCCAACGGTCGTGCTGTAATTATTACTGGTCTGCCATTTGCACCCTTCCTAGATGCCAAGATTATACTAAAGAAAAAGTACTTGAACGATAATCGCACGAAGGAAAATGAGGTTATTAGCTATTATTCTGTTTCTAGTATTAATTCTAAATGACGTAATTTTTGACAGATGATGAACGGTGACGAGTGGTACTTTTTGGAAGCAACTCGAGCTGTAAATCAGGCCATTGGTCGAGTTATTCGACATCGAAACGATTATGGAGCTATTCTGTTGTGTGACTTGCGTTTTAATAATCCTCGGCAAAAAAGTCAGCTTTCCTCTTGGATACAAGGCCATTTAAAACAGGAACCACAGCACGAAAATTTTGGACCACTTATTGGCGAAGTTTCTCGATTCTTTCGTAATGCAGAACGTACTGTAAGTTTTCATTTTTATTATATTATATTATTATTTATATTTTTATTTAGCTTCCACAACCATCGCTGCGACCACTCGACCCGCAACTGGATGAGAAACCGTTTTCGAAGGCGCAAGATTTTCTACCTAGCACAAGTGGCGCATATTCGACATCCATGCAGAACAAGCTCAATAGCTTAAGTAAAGCTGCCATGTAATATTTGTTTTTAAATATTATGGAAATTCTGTGTCCTAATAAATATTTTATAGAAAAACAGAGTACTCAAAACCCAATGCGGAAAACTGGGATATGTCTATGTATAGCAGCAAAAATGGAACTTCAGCATTTCCAACACCCAGCAAGAAGCCATCCAGTTTTCTAAGCATGCTCGATGAGCCAGTAAAGGTACTACGCTCCACCATATTTTAATCTAGTTATATTGAATTGGTACTTTTAGTCTATAGACTTCAATAACTTTGCTCACACGGAACCTTATGGGCGTGTGAGCATTCACAAACGAGTACCA
The DNA here is from genome assembly GCA_027564075.1 of Bolitophila hybrida. Classification (NCBI taxonomy): domain Eukaryota; kingdom Metazoa; phylum Arthropoda; class Insecta; order Diptera; family Mycetophilidae; genus Bolitophila; species Bolitophila hybrida. Next base: position 7,587 of record JANSTU010016087.1, on the reverse strand, counting down.
CCGTCCCCCTTATCCGGCAGTCAAACTGCACCTAAGAAGAGCAAATATCGTCTCGTTCCAAACGAAATGCCATCATACAAAAATGAGGAGACCGCCAGTCAGCAGCTATCTCAGAATGAATCTCTACCAGAAGACAGGAAGGAAATCCTAAAACTAGTAAGCACACGCGACAATAATATTGCGAAAAATAATACTAACCATATTGTATTTCTAGCTAAAAGCGTCACTCGCTAATCCTGAATATTCCCTCTTTATTCGAGCTTTATCGAATTATCAAAAGGATTCAAATTTAAATGATCTTCTATTGGCATTTCAGACAATATTCAAGGAGCCATGTTTTCATTATTTATTCAAAGGTTCGTTTTGTAAATTTTTAGGTTATGTAAAAGCTTGAACCATTTTTTTTATATTTTAGGAATGCGTCGTTTTATTAAGAACGACGACAAGCTCAACTTTGATCAGTATATTAAACAAAATCTACCGTAAATGTAATGTTTGTTTTAGTGTTACATTTTTGCATGTTTTTTCTGTATTCACTTAAATATTAGGCATTCCAAAAAAATTATATTATTATTTTTATATAATAAAAAAGAATATAATTTTAACGTAAAATCTTATTGAATACAATGTGTAAGGAACAATCAAAAGTAAACTGCATATTTAGTGTTTATTAAAAATGATCTGTGCAATTTATATTTCCCACTTAAAACAATGTAGTACACGTGTTATACGCGGCTGCCAATAGGCGTTCGTGTCGCATAAAATTATACAGTGTACAGCGGCAGCTGCGCGCTTTTTAAAGCTGTCACATTAATAACAGTGTGCAACGGGAATCATAAAGAAAATAACAAAAAATACCGCCAAGGAAGCCCCGTATACATTCGTTTCTTGTGCTCGACCTAAAATGTTTGCCGAAAAGGCTTTTGAGCTAATCAAAGAGCTGGACCGGAGTCCCGATGCCATGCCTCCATTTAATGTAAATTATACTCGAATGTATTTGCAAACATTTTATTGTTATTATACACTCTTTTTTTTTTACCCAATAGGACGACCTTGTTCGGCAAGTTCTGGAGGAGATCAATGCAATCTACGAGGAAAATCAACAAGTTGCGTAGGTAATTTTCAAAATTATTTATGATATCAGAATTTACCTTTGGCGTCCTTGTTCACAGAACTGCTTGTGCCAGTGGTGATCGCACGCTCGTCTCGAAATTCGGATTCTTACACGCCAGCCTCCAACGAAATCGTCGTTGCCTGCTAGCCTACCTATTTAATCGGCTAAAACGTATTAAAGAAATGCGCTGGCAGTTTGGCGCCACCATTCCCGATGATATCAAAGCTACTCTGTGTGAACCGGAGATACAGTTCTTTAATGCATATTCCAAGAATTTAGCAACCTATATGCGTTCCATTGGAGAAGGTATCGGTTTTAATCTAACAGAGGACTTGAAACCACCAAAATCTCTGTATATTGAGGTTCGTTGTCTGACGGACTATGGAAAATTCGAACTCGAGAACGGCGAGGTTATGTTATTGAAACAAAATAGCCAGCACTATTTACCTCGCGTCGAATGTGAGCCACTCATACGACAGGGCATTTTACAGCACATAACCTGATATGAAAGCATTTTACAATTTTGAATAATAAATGGTAAAAAATTAAGATTAAATTGTTTTATTGTGAGGTTAATTGTGTGTTGGAGTTTGCTTCAATATTCCAATAATAATTTTGTCAATAATGGTGAGATTTCTAAATGTTTTTGTATATATTGTTATTTCCTTGTACTTTATCATCAAAAATTAGCACACACTGAATCGTGACCATGGTAAATGTCAATGTCACTCTTTGTGCTTGGTATTTCATAACATGATTATTTTTAAAATGTCTATATTTGTTAAGTATATATTATTGAATTTATATGAATATATTATTTAAATATTTTTTTTGCTTTTATGTTTAAATAATTGTAAGATTTAATGTTGTGCGACTGAAACACAATGCCATGTTTTACTGTAAGTGGGAGCGAGACAGACTGCCAGAAGTTGTTGCGTTAAAAAATCAACAACCAATTTTATAATTTTAGATGTGATGTATTTGAGCACATATTCTCATAGATGGCACTGCTCAAGACATTTCATCAAGAAAATAGCTCCATCCATATTATACAGCGCGCGCATGCAACACCGCTCGGCAGAGATTTTAGTTTAGTTGTCGTCGAGACTTGGATAAGGACAGAAGGCAAAAGCTCTGTTAGCGCGCATCGTAAATATTTACACATTTTCCGTCGAAAAACGCTAGAACGGCCCCCAGATTGCCACGGACGCCCGTCGTTTATGTTGCTCGATCATCAATTTGTTCGAAACAAGCGACACTGGATCAGGTTAGGCTGCGATTCACGTCGTATTTTCCGTTTGAACAGAAATTCTTTTTTTATATCAACCTAAATTTGCGTTTGACAGGACTGCTGTGGACATCTCGCTCGGCCCCGCTGACTCGGAACACTCGATATTATTTCGTTTGTTCGCGGCGAGTCGCGTGCGCAATCAAGAGAGAGCTTCTTGGTGTGCTAGAACGCGGCTTCGCTCGTACGGCGAAGGTTCGCATCTTTGCACTAGAAGCAGCGACACCTATACGGTCAAGCCGAGAACCTGATTTGTGTACGTGAATGTTATTGTTTTGGAAGCTTTTCTATAGTGTTTGTGTATGAACTGTTGAGCAGTCCTATTCTCTAATAACCAAAACAACAATTTGATTCGTGTTTACATTAATAAGTTTTTTCTTTTTCTAATTTCAGTATGTTTTGACGTGAATCATCTCAATATTTAAAAAACGGCCTAGCCAAAAACAAAAAAGAAAACTTACAAATACAATCGCTCGAATTTATTAATATTAATTGCAAATGTTCAAAACATCGAGAAGACCAAACATTAGTCCACATATCACACCATGACAATCATCCTGTTTCTCGTCGATACGTCGGCGTCAATGTGCCAGAAGGCGTATGTAAATGGTGTGCAAAAAAGCTATCTGGACATTGCTAAAGGAGCCGTCGAAACGTTTCTCAAGTATCGACAGCGGTCGCAGGACTGTATGGGTGATCGGTATATGCTCCTTACGTTCGAAGATCCACCGGCAAACGTTAAGGCAGGCTGGAAAGAAAATCATGCAACATTTATGAATGAACTGAAGAATCTGCAGAGTACTGGACTCACGTCGATGGGCGAAGCTTTGCGCAATGCCTTTGATCTGCTCAATTTGAATCGAATGCAGTCAGGCATCGATACATATGGTCAGGGTCGATGTCCATTTTATCTGGAACCTTCGGTGATTATTGTTATCACAGATGGCGGTAAATACTCGTACAAAATGGGTGTACATCAGGAGATCATTCTACCATTGACACAGACAACTGGAGCAAAATTGACAAAAGAACCTTTCCGGTGGGATCAGCGTCTGTTTTCGCTAGTGCTTCGAATGGCAGGAAATAAAGTTGACGAGCGTGTCGAAGGTATGAATTTATTTAATTATGCAAAGGGTGTGAATTTAATTATTTGTGTTGTTTTTAGGAAAAGTACCCCACGACGAATCTCCAATCGAGAAAATGTGTGAAGTCACCGGCGGTCGTTCGTATCGCGTTAAATCACATTACGTGCTAAATCAATGTATCGAAAGTTTAGTGCAAAAAGTTCAGCCCGGTGTTGTGGTACATTTCGATCAGCTTATGACGAAAGACCTAAAAGACGGTGAAATTCAGGATCTTGCCTTTGGAACTACAAAGAAAATGATTTACGTTCAAAAACATCCGACGCAAAAAACCTTCCCAGTTGGATTCTGGCCTATACCGGAGCCTTACTGGCCAGATCCCAAAGCTAATAATCTTCCGGCCCGCGATGCCCATCCACGAATGCGTATCGTGACACCGTGCACCGAAGAACCACCACTTGTACGTGGATTTCCAATGGACAAATACGAGGTTGAGGCAAGTCCACTAACGCTACAGATCCTGTCCAAACGTGAACCCACAAAGTGTTGGCCAGTGCTCGTGGCAAGTGGTGTACACGGACTCGAAATGCCATTTGGCTACCTTAAGGCAAGTGCAAACTTTGCCCAAGTGCACCTTATAATCCTGCCCTATAACTACCTGCATCTTCTACCTCTGCTGCATGATCTCTACAACAAGTTCTCACTTAATCCTCCGCAGGACTGGGTGCACAAGTTCCACGGGTATATGCGCACGATTCCACAGTATTACGGTCCATTTCTAAGACGAGCCTTTGTCAGCACAAACGTTCCGTACCAGCTGCTTCAGTACATTCTGCCCGAAAATCTGGACAGCTACCTCAGTCCACCGGTAGCAAACTATCTGAAAACAATGAAAAATACGGCCAAACAAGAACAAGAGAATCGATGCTTGCGCGTCTTCAAGCAACTTAAATTGCCCAAGCCTTCGTATCACCAAGTTGAAATGGCAAAACTGAACTGTGGCCTGCCTTTGAAACGTGACCTTGTCACACATCCACAATTACGCGAGACATTTAGCAAACTTCACAGTGAACTGAATACATTCGACAACTATACGATCGTTGTGCCTACTATCTTCCAGCAGAGCAGTGCCAAGAACTATCGGAATCCATTCGATGTACCACGACGTGATCTCATCGACGAAATTGCTCGTATGCGTGAAAACTTCCTGCGTCTGCCTACAAGTAGCATTAATATTTTCACCAAAGACGCTGGCCACTGTTTGCCTATCTCCGAAATGGGTAACTATCAGGAGTACCTTAAGAACAAGCAGGTCCCGCTACGTGAAATTGAACCGACCAACGTACGCCAGCACATGTTTGGAAATCCGTACAAGAAAGACAAGCATATGGTAATGGTAGACGAAGCCGATCTTAACGAAGCGGCTCCGATGAGACCAAACGGAGCACCACCAGCACCTGTTTCACCAGGTGGTATTTTATCTCCAGCTGGTACAGCTCCACGAAGAGCACGCAAACGTAAAGCCGGTCCAATTCGTAAGGATTACGTATTCCGACGATTGTCGACTGACTCAAAGGACACTAGCTACACAGGTAGTACAAGTGGTGACTCACAAATGGACACTGATGACGATTCAATGTCCAGTACATCACACCAGTCAGACGATGACTGTGAAAATGATTTAATAATAGATTTTGACCAATTCAATGAGCCGTCCCTGGAGGAGGACTTTAATGTTAATGGACATGTGCAGAGCTTTATTAACGGTGACAATGACGATGTAGAAGAGCCAGCACATCCTGTGCCCTCCATGCCCACCGCACCCGTGATAAATTCGAATAATTGTATACCACACATACTAGCACAGCCTCCACAGCTACCGCCGCCTCCGTTATTACTGATGACACCGCCACTTGTGCCACTGCCGGCGATCCTAACCAATGGACCAATGGCACCAATTTCACCAACGCCCCAAAATGACTTCGAGGCAATGGCCATCTCAAAGATTCTACAACAATGCCATAATGGCAAAGATCACAGCAAACAGCGTTTCAACAATATTATTGACAAAGAGGAGAAACCAATAACTCCGCCACAACCGATCTTATCCGTAAATAAGCCGAAAGAAAACAACAATCATGAACCCAATCTGCCAGAAGAAGAAAATAGCCGAGAATCAACAAAAACGCCAACAAAAGCATCAGCACGGTCTAAATCAAACAAGTCCAAATCACAAAAACAAAATGCTATTAAAGCGGAACCAGTGATCGTTTCTCCGTCACCACCACCTTTTGATTTCGCTGCCATGGATGAGGTGCGCCAGCACAATTTTGCCTTGCGAACGCTTGTATTTCGTGACATTCGACGGCCTGGTCGAAACTATGATCAACTACTCGAACGCCTTCCAAATATCACGGGATCACCTGAAATACGACAAAAGTTTATCGACATGTGTGTTGCTGAGGCATTACGATTTCGACGCAAAAAGATGGCATCCAGCATAGAGGAGTGGTGGGAGAAGAACAAGGCAAAGCAGGACACCGGAAATACGTGATCGCATGCTAATTTTGTACATAATTATATCGTTAGAAAGAACGAATATTAATTTTGTGTATAGGGTTAAGTCTCTATATAAATTAGTCGAGCGACGCTGTGGGTGAATTTGAATGTAAGAAAGAGAGGGATAACGATTTGACAAACATCATCCATCTATAATTAATGATTATAATTATTAGGCGTATAAATTATTGTAAACTCTCCGAATCCATCAGAATTCACTCACAGCATCTCCGCGGTTCGTTGCATTGTTAAACATTTACAAACACACACACATACATACACATAACATTTATTTTTCCAAAGCGTCACACATTGTTTTTCCTTCTCTCTCGATATAAGATCACTGATTGATTATACATATTATATATATATATATTATTATACATATACAAAAACACCTTGTAAAAGTGTACGTTATTAACGATACGATTTTTTTATTTCTATATGTTTAGGTATAAAATAATGACGTACGCACGCGAAATGTATCAAAAAAAAAAAAATTATTAAAGTAAATAAAATTGTTATATAAAAGAAGTTAAGTAAAATATATAGAAGGGCTGATATAATTGGGAACGAGAAAAAAGCGATGGAGGAATATACTTTTATATATGTATGTGTATTATTATATAATACAGGTGACGACATATGAGGCTGTGTATTATTACTAGAAAAAATGCGTATTGGAGTGTGTGGGTGGATGTAATTACGAATGACTGAGTAATAAAGATGGTGTGAGTGTTTGAATAGGAATTGCTTCAATATAAATAAGTGTTTATATGGTCTATTCGGAAAAGCTAAATAGTATATCTTAATTGTAATTTTTTGTTGTTGTTTTTTGTTTACTCCTGAAAGCAAGGATTTCATTGGAAGACGTAATTGTCCATTCATTCATTGGCTTTCGAAACAATCAATCAGTCCGCTGGTTTCACAAATACACAATTGGAACATATTTGATTGTTAAATTCATCACCCGACTTGAGATTCAGAAGAACGAATGTGAGACGTTTGAGGAAGTCCTTCCAAATGGATTGGCGGAACGGAATATAGGAACATCATGACAGCCGCAAAAGAAGAGTCAACTTGTCATACTTTGTCGCGGATACCGGGCATGAAAACCTATGGAGAGCTATATACAAATTTTGTAGGCGGAACATGCGCGTCACAAAAATCTGTAGTATGAAAGTTACTAATGTTTGGACAGATAATTATGAACACAGTGTGAATGTATTAATGAATGAGTTCTTCCCAGAAGCGGTTCCAGAAGACCACACCGATACAAATAATGGGTGATTCAAGTAGATATATTTTTTTCAATAGCATAACAGATCACGTGTGAGTTGTGTCATGCTGTCATGTTATTTTTGTTTAGTATTGTTTGGCATTTTATAATGGAAAGACATACGCCTGAACAACGTTTACAAATCGTTCAACTTTATTACGAAAATTCACGTTCTGTAAGGAATGTGGTTCGTGCAATTCGCTCAACTTATGGTCAACATAATCGGCCTACTGAGCGTACTATTCGCAACACCATCACCCATTTT
>JANSTU010016086.1:0-29068 GCA_027564075.1 Bolitophila hybrida | reverse complement strand
TCAAGAGAACAAGGAAAAACATGGCGTCGTTCAGCGCACCTATCGGAAAAAAGTTGAAGCGCACCTATTGAAAAACCATTTATATATATAGTAAGGAGAGCCTCTGTCGCCAGGCACGCACATTGCACAAGTATATTTATGTATAGCAAACCGCAGAAAATCCGTGTTAAAATTCGCTAAACCCGGGCACGTCAATGGAGCTACGTCACACTGAGTGCACTCAACCAGGCCCCGCCCATCTTGCATATAGATTGCAATGCGCAGTCACTTAGCTTTTCCGCATATACAAAGTTATACATATTATACGTGCAGTCTCTAAAATCCCATCAAACAACCGACTGCAGTATTTTTGGCCCTTGGTGCACACTACTTACATATATGTATATGCACGCAATGCATTATACATACAAACCGAGATCTCTGATGTACATTTTAACTCTAGCCAAATGCATCTATGTATATTATATAGTATATAGGAATACTAGTTATATAGCGTATAGGCAGAGAGAACAGTATTCGTACCTGTGTGTATTTAGGCGATGATGAATTACATCAAACTCAAGAGTGTACTGTGTTCTGCGACCCTCTCGTGCTAAGTAGTCGGCGTTGGCATCCATGTGCCTAGACGTGGATAGAGTGGGACCGGTAACAATGTAATTAGCGCAACGTAATACGATGTCAAAGACGTGTTGCCGCCGTTTGAAAATAATGTAAGCATTTATAATATATATATACTATATACATATAGTTCTATATATAAACATATATTTTTATTATATATTGTCGTGTGTCGTTGAATATGTAACCGGTGAGGTGGGTGGGAGGACTGCACTGCAGATCGGGCCCTTTTTTTTGGTCTTGTATACTGGAGTTTGTGTGTAAATTAATCTCAAGTGCTACTTTTGTGTAGGAGTACGTATATAGAGTGTGGGCTGTGTATTTCAGTTGTTTACATTCTTGTGATATATGCAGATGATCTTTTCAGGAGCACTTTTAAATTGTTTTCCGTGGGAATTTTGGCTTTAGATTTGTGTTTTTTTTTCTTCCTGAAATATGTTTTTGTATTTTCTCAATTTTTTTAAACGCAGTAAATTTTTCAAGTATATTTCTATATATTATTAATTATTTATATTTAAAAAATGTATATTTTTTGATTTATGTTTTGTATAATTGAAGGAATTTAAAAATATGGATTTTAATTGTGAATACTCTTTGCTATCATGTTATTTCATATTTATTTTAACACGACGGTCAAGAATGCTGTCAGAAAGTTGTATTCAGTATTCGCGATCGTTACTTGCATGATGACATGTTATTAATTGTATCAATGTACCAGTGCGTTTGCATCGATCGCTCGTAAAGCATCTATATATTATGTAGTTACATATATATTTATCGCATTATCATGTATATAAATATATATAATATTATACATGCACAAAATATGTTATGATCATAAATCAGTTGGGAATCGTTTTGAAGTGCATCCTCGTGGATCGAGCACGCGTACTTTTATGGCGTCACGTCAATTAATCAACATGAAACGATAACATTTAGCGAATTACGTTTTGTATGTACTGCGATGCACTTGCTGATATAAATACTCGAGTATGCTTGTTCATCGATTAATCATTTTGCGTAGTCTTTCAAGATATGTGTCTGGCATCACTCAATTATATATAGGCATATTGCAAATTATGTATGATTTCAAAGAAAAGCTTTTATTTTTTTTAATATATATGGCTTTTTTTTGATATACAAACATATAAATTTTCAATTTAATTTCACCCCGAATGTCAATAATGACTGCCTGCTATCCTTATCGCAAATCAATCAAATATATTAAATAGGTACTGTATTTGCGTATCATAATATATTTGACACAATACTTTTGTTCTAGCTTGGTTTTTATATATAGTGCTATATATAGATTATATGCGCCAGGCACATTCGCAGACGATATTTGCACGCGCTATATGTGTATAACTGTATATATATACACGCGTGCGCGTGCGTATATGTTTGTGTTTAAGTGTATATAGGTGCGAATGCCGGTAATACACACAATGCGGAGCGAGTGCGAGGCCATCGCAAAAGGTCAAGTCAGGTCACAGTCAGGGCGTCGCCCTCAGGGCCACGAGCGTCGATCGATATTATCGTCTCGACGCGCGCCACCAAAACCAAACTGCTGCACCAACTTTGCCAGGAACACTTATGCAATATACTATACGTATATATAGTACATGTACGCACACATTCACATACAAATAAATGCGAGAGTACGCATCGCAAGGGAGCAGGAGTGATACTCTGGCTGTCGCATGGCGTTTGTCTGTGAACTCACACACATATACAGATGATATCGTAGGGTTTTGCTCTCATGCACGAACACATTTATACTCTTTATTGAAATATATATGTCCCGTGATTTGATTATGAAGCGAACAAGAAGTTGGTGTAGCAGGACAGGCTAGCAGTCTTAGATGATGTTTGATATCTTTGCGGATAATATATTTTTCTTGAACATAATATATAAACACAAAAAAAAAAATATTTTAGTAATTTGTAATTTGAATATAAAACATGTTGAAAAAAATGCGACCGCTGTCACCAATTGTTGATTCAAATACTTTTTAATTTGTTTTTCTTAATTCATGTGTTGTTTTGTGTGCAGATTCCAAAAAAAAAATATAAAAAAGTCGCATTTATTCATAGCTATCACCACGAAATGTATAAAACAATATTAAAGAAATCGATTTTATAGACAGTTCGCAGCCGATTTTAACGAATCCAATCCTCTCGTTTATTCTTGTTTTGCTTATAAAACATAGAACAATAATTTTGCTTTTAAAACTTTCAGATGATGGAAGAATAGATCTTGATAATAATCATGGAAGTCCTTTGAATTTTCTTGACTTCACCAAAGCTTTTAATTATATGAATCACGATAATTACTTACGCAATCGTTTTCAGCTGATTAACTAAGAAAATTTTCTGACTTTGTGTCCTTTTCTTATTATTATTTCTAAGAAAACACCACAATTCTTCTTATTTGTCTAATCTAGTTAATATATAAATTCCTTTGATCCCTATTCGGGACAAAGTATTCAACAACAAAGTAGCGGAACTGTACGCGGTATAGCTTTTATGGCCGTCCAGTTCGTTTGAGCTTCCTGCAGCTCTCTTTCGACTGTGCGCCTCTACGTCGTTTTCGGTCTAACTCTGCTACGACTTCCTTTCGGGTTCCATTGCAGCGCTGCCTCTTTCTCCGTCGAACTTGCATTGAGACGGGTGCTTGCCTGGTTCGTCTCGTCAATTCAATATTGGAGACTACCTCCGACCATCTAATGCGCCAGATCCGCCTCAAGCAGTGGATGATAAAAGTTTGCAGTTTCCCGGTCAGAGCAGAGGTCACTTTCCACGTATCGCAACTGTAGAAAAGGACCGATTTGACGTTGGAATCGAACAGTCTCCGCTTCGTTCTTTTTGACAGCTGAGTGGAGCTCCAGACGACACTGAGCATCGCAAAGGCTGAGCGGGCTTTGTTAATTCGGGCACAGATTTCAATGTCCGTGCCTCCATCAACATTTAACAAGATTCCGAGGTAGCAGAATGTATCAACTATCTCAACGGGTTCACCGTTGAGTTGGATGGGATGAACCCGTTCGCTTGTGTTAAGCCACATTTCCTTCTTCTTTGCGTTGATCCGAAAGCCGACTAGGATATCAAAAACGCGACCATTATGTAAGACTCGACAAGATGTTGATTATCTTAGGAGGTACGCCCCGGCGTTGCAGTGCATGCTAAATCGCTGCTTTTTCGAAGTCGACGAACATTGCGTACACATTGCGTACACCAACGCCTGTACTCGTCTGAAACCCATTGTTCCCGTCTGCGGGGCCGTGCACCGACGACTTCGTCCCCACTGATGCGGAAAGCTTTACAAATACTTTCCCAACTTTCCAGACAGTGGTTGATTGTTGTTTACCAGAGCTGCCCTAGTTCGCAGTTCTCTGCAGAACCGCGGCTTGTCCTCAGGGATTTTTTTGTAGCAACGTCTAGGAAGTGTAGCAATCGATTGGGTCGCCTTTGCACTACAGCTGCCTTCCTCACGTCAAGTAGACACTTTCGACACCTTTTAGCGAAGTGATCATGGGACAAATGTTCCACTTCTAAGGCCAAATGTTTTATTTGTCGTTTTTGGTACGTAATGTTACCATCCAGAAAACAGAAAATAAATACAGCGTCATTAAATAATATTGAATAGATTAATGAACCGAACTAGTCAAATTGTGAACTAATCAGAGGGTTGTAGGTTTGAGATCGCTGTCACAATTTGTGTAGTATTTACATTTGTTTTTATCTATTAAATATCAACATACATACTCCGCTGACACGAATATGTATATTTGTCTATCACCACCATTATACTATCATTCTAATACATACTAATACATAATACTTTGGCATACATCTGTTTACCATAAATACGTATGGATTGCCCTGCTTTCAATAAAGTAAGTGTACAAGTACAAATGGAAATTCTCAACAATGTACATATTTTACAAATACATGCCAGACGAATGAGTAAGTGCATAATATTTAACGTGCAATTCGTGGAATCATTGATTTTTTGCGGCATTGTGTTTGTATATTCATGGAATGCTTCGTGCTTTGTTGACTCATAACTATGATATACAATATTAAATAATATTATATTATATATGGCCTGGCGTCAGCTTTGCTTCAGATTAAATAATATAATCAAATTCAAATTGATTTAATTTTGTTTCCGATGTTGAAAAGATACACCGAATTCACCTGCGTGCATATTAAATGTTTCCAATCAACACAGCAAATGTCAATACCAATTACAGCTCATTGTTTATTGTTACCTGGCCGTTCTTTTGATATTTTTTTAGTGTATATGCATATACAAATGTATATTATTTAAAGTTATACCAATCTTTTTCTTGGCCATGTTCGTTTGCTACATCACAAATACGTGCAATTATCGGTAATGTGTTGTATGATAATTGCGTGAGGTAGCCCGGCACCGGATATACTATATAATAAAACTTAATGGTAATTTGATCTTTTCTATATGCATAAGTGGATACAAGTTGATACGAACAATTACATACATATGTGATCATTGTTTTGTATTTATTATATTATATTAAGAGTGAATCGAGTATTAAAGTTTTAAATTTGTAAACATTTAAATACTAAAGTATTAAATGATTTTATTGTAAATATATTAAAGAAATATTATAAAAAAATATAAATGAATTGTTTTTGATCCACCCTAGCACGGATGTACATTATTTTTTTTTAAATAAAAAACACATTATACATACGCGTCTTATGACTCTCATTTCTGATATAAACTCAAACTCTTATACAATATTTGTACAACGGATATTGTTTATTCATTCATTTATGAAAATGTATGCGAACGATCATCTGAAATAAACTCAATCATTTTATATAGGTAGCATATGTACGATTGATGCGTGAAAGGTGCGCTTGCTGTTGAATGCACGCTCAGTTATTATGAATAACACGATACAAATAATTTAATAAATATACACACGGTATTTAAATAATAATAATACATTACATTCATATATGAATAGTCCATACTGCCAGGAAAATTGTAATTATTTTGCAATTATCCAATAATTTCTAAGAAAATATGTGGAGTATTATAAAGTTTCCAAAAGTTTTGAGTAAATAAAAAATATGTTAATTCTACTGGTAAATGGCATGGTAATTGGAGTGAGTGAATTAGACTCTATTTTTTGGTAGGTAGACTTTTAAGGATAAGAAACATCTGTCACAGGGAGTTCGCCAACTGTGGCAAGCATATTTCATCCAACGTGCCATTAACAGCAAATCTAAAATGAGGCAAAGACATATGCCGTAAATTTTATAGGGAAACCAGACATTAGCGGCACATAATTGTGATACAAATTTACCACAATTAGGCTCTAAAAATGTTCATCTCCATCCCGGTATGGGCAAGTGACCGTGACCGCCATCGGCCTAGTTAGAAAGATAGATTTTTTTTAAATGTTTTGTTTTATATTTTAGTATTTGTATTAAACAATAATTCTTATAATAAAAAAATCAATTTTTTTATTAATCCTTTTATAAAATCAGCTTTTGGATATATCAACTGTATCACTCATATAAAGGATTAAAGACTAAAGATCGTAGGATTCTTCATAATGGAGCTGATTAATGGGACGTGAATTCAAGCACGCCTTGATCTCTATGATAACGGTTATAACCTCTTCGAAGGTCATCGGGGCTGCTCCAACGATGTGATGTTTCCCATAAACCATATTGAAATGCCAGTTCATGAGTTTTGTTTGAACAGCCTTGTAAAGTTCTGAAAACTCTTTATGGACGCCAACAATCGCTAAAAATGTGGGCACATTTACCTCGCCGAGCAGTAAATTGTCGGAAGGCTGCCAAAAATGTACTAGCTGAAAGGTCGCTCACCAGTTCCTGGTGTAACGGCTTTGTCAAGAAAAACAAAAAACGATAGCGATATACGCTTTTCACGTCTTCAAACATCGTCCAGAGTGGAAACGTATAATCCAAATCTGCTGACGCTGCTGACGCAGCGAACTATATTATAGGGTGCTTCCGATTGTAATTTGTAAGCTATATGAGCAGGCTAATCGTCCGCCCACTTTGAGTAGCCTGTTTTTACCAATAAACGGATTCAGAGTTTTCAAAGTGCTAGAAGAAATTATGGTAGACAATAGTTACTTTATTGGAATACACCCTCGTCATCAACAACTTTACTATTAGGGTAGTGCGTTTCCAGGAAATTAATGGTTGCTTCATGTTTTGAGACCGTAAAGGTTCCGACTAATAGATTCAATGAAACTTTTTTGACGGTGGGGTCTAGATTGGACTCCCTCCACGTCCTCGCAAAACACAATCCAAGAGGAGAGCTTTGCCGCTCTGAGAGCACTTTTATACTCTCTCTGAGTACCTGATAATTGCTCCCAGTCAATCCGCTGGTTACTTTTTCGAGCTTTATTAAAAAGTTTGCGAATTTTCTGGAAATTGGAGAACCGCCCTGTAAAAGGGTTTCTAGCTAGAAAAAATAATATTCAAAATACACGCGAATGTCTCTTGACATCAGGACTGAAGCTCATTTAAGAACCTCTACAGAACCCGTAACATATTCCATTGTGATTACTTTGCAGACAGGATTTATTAAAATTAAAACCAATTGATTTTCTTCCTGTTGCGATTGTCAACTCGAAGTATAATGCTTATGTGGTCAGAGGAGATGATGTCGTTAGTAACATTACGGTTAGCAAAACATTAAGCAGCCCTAGAGAACATAGCATCAGATCAAGAATGTCTTGTAAAATTAGCAATGACAAAAGTATGGGTTCAACGCCATTACTAATGATTTGTCTCAGCCAAATAGTCAAGAAGGGCTTCTGCCCTTGGAATATTGTTCGAGCTTCTCCATACTAAGTGATGATTGGAAGTTTGGTAATTATAATTATTATAATTATAATTATAATTATTGATAAAATTAAAGATATCAGATATTTAAATCCTTTGTATAAATTAATACCCAAGTTTGTTGTTCATTGTTCTGATGTTATTGCTATTATTCGGCCAATCGTAATACATTCCAATTATACGTATAACAATCGTATATCTTATTGATTACTTGTCACTGTGTATACATTTTTTTGCACAGCTGATTGCTGACGCTTACAAATGAGTATACACCTCCCTGATGGCTTGAAAAGAAAAACGACTCTTCTTTATGTGTGCACCAAGTGTGCATGTGTGAATACGAGAGTGAGTATGTGTGTCTGAGGTTGTTGTGCGCACACATTTTCACCATACTCATTATAATATGTGTATATAAATAGGTATACACAAAGTTATATGTATAATTATATATATATATATATATATATATATAGTTCATATCGCATAAAAGAGTATACGGTTTGGCTTTGTGTTTATGTGCTGCTCGCGTTCTTAATGAGTTGTTGACTTGGTTTTTATTTTTGTTGGGTCAATAGTTCCATTATTGCGAACGTACTTGACGCGATGTGTAATTCTGTGAAATATTCGTCATTCATGAGCATTGTACAAAGCTCTCTCTTTTTGTATACAGTATTTATTATACGATTCATTGAACTAATGATTATGTATGTATATATGTAAGTTTGCACACAAACACAATGCTGCAAGGCCGCAATGTCTTTTATTAATTTTAATCTTCATATGTGTACATCTGTAAAAGTTTCCCTTTGTTTCTATATACATTCAATTGATATTGCTTATACTACGTGTCATATTAAATTAAAATTATCTAATCTTCAGAAATGTGTCTTCCTGTAGATGCCACTAAAACTTCGTTGTCAAAACTATATGATTTATTTGCTGAACGTTCTACAGAGGCAGCAATATCACGCAGCGACAATTTACAGCCATATATAAAATATAAGCATATATACAGTACGAAATCCTGTCACAGACGTTGCGTGATGTTCATACCACGTACCACCAATTGCCGGTAGTTTGAGTATACTATATATATTGTATTATGCTTAGGTGTCGAGTCGACTGTAAGCCGAGTGTCTGAACATCGCGACAAGGCAGTATACTCGCATTCACGCTTTCTAAGCCCCGACGAAAAATCTTCCAATTTACAAGGAAAACGTGCAGAACAGCGCGCGTCTGCGAGACATTTTTGGTTTTACTGCCATGCCAACATATAGATAATTTCGAAAGATTTGTGGGATTTAACCGCCTGGACCTGCTGGGGCTGAAATTTCGTGTCCGCTATATATATATATAATATTCATTGTTTTCAGTAAGGGGTTGCGATGCGCTTCAATAACGCTGAACACACTTCAAAACAATTGTATAGAATATATATTATTGAAGCACATGCACAGAGATGGTGCAGGTACACTGTACACCTAGGTACCCTGGCAGTCGTCGGTTTTAAATCGGGGTTGGTGCGCTTGCAGATTAATCACAGGCGAGCGATCAACCCGCGAATTGTAAATTAATTCACGCAGAGCTTTGTGAGAGATTCGCGTTTTGTTCAATTTTGGGGTTGTATGTTGAAGCTTTTGTATGTTTATATATACATATATTTCGACAAATTGTTCAGAGTATATATATATAAATGCGTGAATATACGTGTGTGCAGATATTGCCTCGTATAGCAAATAAGCACTTTTGCGGTAGAGCAGTGAATGGCGGCAATGGAAACGGGCTTTAGATGAAAGGAACTCACAACGAACAGGGAGAATATATAAATATACTATATACAATAGTGGTGGGAGTTTTGTGTGCGACAGAAGCAGCAATACCCGCAGCAATACCAGCAGCCATGACGCGTTGCTGGTCGCATTTGCACTTATATACTTATACGCATTCGAAAATACTAACGCGCACTCGTTCCTTTGCACATTGCCATTCGAGGGTGGCAAAATGCTTTGTTGGGGTAGATACTCTGTCTAGACGAAATGCGGATCTATAATCCTACAGTCTCAACAATTCCTCGTACCCTTAATTTCATATAGACAAGTACAACATTTATACACACCGCTTCTACACTCATATACGAATACACCCACACACACAGCCACTCAAACAAATTACATGAAATTCTTGAAGGTATATAAGTGTTTCGTGTATATTTCTTCAAATTGTATCTTTTGTTAACATGTGCATGTTGTGTTCTCTGCGAAAAGTTTCTTCAAAACATCTCGGAGCATTATACTGTTAATGTTTGCGTAAAATATATATACATGGCTTTTTCGAATATTAATATTAACATACAAAAAATATATATATGCTAGTATTAGTATAGCATATATAATGCATATATATTCAAGAGGCCGGGTGGCTTTTGAAATTAAGCGAAAGACATCTTTACAAATTTAATAATCTGAAGCAAAGAGTATACATCCTTCAATGAAGAGCTAAGCGCTGTTCGAACACATCCTTCGCGTGTGTATGCAAGGAAATTGCGTTTGCTTTATATGTATTCGTGGTGAGATTATATATGTATATGTAAATATGTTTTTTTGTTGGTTTTTCGTTGGATATTTCTTTTCATTTAAAGAGAATTAGTAGGGAATGGGGTTGAGCACCATCAATGTACAATTTTACTTTTTTTAAATATATATTCAAATTAGTATTTTGAAGACATCTGTTAGTTTAAAGTATGCAATATTTGAAACAAATACGAAATAAAATTAAATTAACTATTTAATATGAATGCATTATTTTAATTAAACGGGAAAACAATTCGATCAGAAATAGATATATATATATATTATTCGATACAGTTAATCTATAAAATTACAATTGTGAATAATGTTCTAAAGATTATGGAATAAATAATAATAACATTTTTTTTAGTTCAAATAATAAACTTAGCAGACGAGTCGAATTGACAAGATCCCTATTGTATTTTTTTTATTTATAAGATATTATATCATATAACTAGTTTTACTAGTAAACTATCGATAAATAACACTATACGTCTAAATAATAAAAAAAAATCCATATGCTACCATTTCATTCTTATGTAGATTTGTTTCTACGGATAGGATATTGAGATATGATCTATTTCACATATTTCTGTCGAATCAATTTTTTAAATTTTATAAAATTGAATAATTTATGACTAAAAAAAATCTACGATTGCAGTTTCAAAAAAAATATTTTAAAACAAATAGTAAAAACTGCCAATATTTTCGTATATATTTTTTCTGTAAACTAAAGTTTTCAAATTTAAAGAAATACTTTTTTTTAATAAAAAATAAATGTACAACAACTTTCTAGAATATTCAAAACATATCTTCGAATATTTAAATATCTATCTGATTTTTTTTCAAAAATTGATATTTTTCAAGAGCTAAAATTTTATATTATATAATATATATTTTGCAAAAAAATCTCATACAAATAAGCGATCCATTCCTATTAGGCATAGAGAATAATAATTAATAATAAAATTAAACACGATTTTTGTATTATACAAATTGTGGACTCAATTCTGTCAGACCGATCCTTTAGCTTAAATACCTGGAGCGACCTCTAGCCCACATGGTGGAGTTCCTCAAGGCTCAGTCTTAAGCCCGCTGTTGTTTAACATAACATTAACAACTATAGAAAAGGTCGTGTTAATTTATTTTATAAAATATGAAATATTTTGCTCTTCTGCTTCGTTTCTAAGCGATGTAAGTCCTTCTGACCGCTTTTTTGATGTTTTGATGCATCAGCTGTGCGGTTTGCGGTTTTTACGACGTTCATTAGTTTCTATGATAAAATTGTATAATTCAGAACTGATTCTCAGCTGAAGTGTGTTCATGACATGTTTCCATATCATTCTTGGATAGTTTCTGCATCATTTAAGCAAAAACAAATGCTGGGTAGTATAACATCTTAAGTAATTAAGCTATTTCCTTGGAACCTTGCAAATTGGTGTTTTTTCGTTTTCAATAAACATCAGCACAGTTTTAATTTGATTTTTATGTTTCTTTTGAATTTGATTTTAAATACGAAAAGCCATTTGAAATAATAAATTCATGATAACAACATCAGAAATAATATAGTTTCGAAGTTTGGTTATGTTTATGTAATAAATATGTCCAAATTGGCATTATGGCTCCGAAGAGAGTACGAGTCTATTACTTGTCTTCCTAATGAAGAAATTGGTCCGTTTCTTGTTAACATGTAAACTACATGTTTTTGATAAAAACTATTATTGAAGATATTTAACGCTTATTGGTACCATCTGTAATTCAATTCGATAATAAAAAGCCAAATCTTAATTTTATGATTGCCACTTTTTTAGTCAATTGCTAATTACAACTAACTTACACTATGTGTGGAAATGAGCACTTGCAATGATATCAATGAATACGCATTAGTCATTAACATATAATATACCTACGTTTATATAATCATTGCACGATGATTGACAAAATATTCCTCGATGTATTAATAAATCCAGATTTAATCTAAAGTCTTAATCTAATATGTCTACACTTTTCTAAAAAAAGATACATACCTATACATTATTTTAAGCCTACTTCCTGTACGAAAATAAACTAAGATTTTTGTATGCTGTATATTATATATTAAAAGTTCTATTACACTTCAGGACAAAAGCGACAAACCTGAAATTCTTCTCTAAATATACACATAGCAACACAGTCGTATTATACATACACACACACATATACATTTAATTTTGCACACCCCATTTAGAAGTATACATTTCAAAATTTCCTGTTCTGCATTCGCCAGTTGAATCGGTTCCGGGAAGAGCGTCGCAACGCAGAGCGGTATTCCGATATAAACCAAAGTTTCTCATCGTTGGCCTAGGTTAGTTTTTCATGCCAGGGCTTACAAGTTGTTCCCGATGTTGATGCTACCCCTAATGCGCACTCGCATGCACACATACATACACATTCTTCTAAACATATGTTATATGTTTTCTATATAACATTATTGTATAGTATAAATAATATTATGCCAACGAGATAGGGTTCAAAATGTTACGTCGCGTTGTCTGTGTTTAAAGTTTGGGGTTTTAATAATGATGTGAGTTTGGGAGTGTATAAGTATAGTATGTGTGTCTGTGTATGCGTGTTCGGAGTTTGTCTGCTCGGACTTCTAGGGTAAGGACCTTTGTACATGAACCGTTTCGTATATGTAATTTTATATATTTTATATATTTATATATATTATATACATTGTATTATATATTCTACAATCTCTGTGGACATTGTACATTTTTGCGCGCTGGCTGATATAAATGCGAGCTTACATTTTTCGAGCTTTATAATTATATTTGGTCTTTTTTGGCGTTCGTGGACGTCCGAAACGGTTGCCAGGGTACCGCAGAGCGCACTGTGGTGAATAATCAATGTTGCAAAGGTATGGGTGAGCTGTATTCAGGGAAATGGGTGTACTGTGCACTCGCACATGAAAGGGATGTTGTGTATACACTCTCATTCGACAACGCGCATTTGTTTGAACGCGTTTGTGTATTTGTATGTATTTATACTATATTCATGTGCTACTTAACATAAATAAATTGAAATAAAGAAAATGCGCCAGACAGCTAGATATTGTTTATGTGTGTATGTATACGAGTAGGTCTGTATTTGTGTAGCATCTTCGAGCGAGAGTTGTCGCGGAGATGCGTTTCTACAACGAATTTGCTGGTATTTTTGAGCTCTTGGTCGCACGACTTCGACAGACATCGTCGTCAAGATCGTCGAGTGTATTTATACTAAGCTCAAACAATTAATAGTCGTATTATTATTTGTCGTTTCAATTTCAGGGTAATTAAGTTATTAACCAAGATTCTAAATGACTATAACATATATTCTGTATCACTTGGCTATCAAACCAACTTCTTCAGTTGATTTATATTACTTTATTTAATATCTATACGAGACTTAGATCAGCAAAAAATAAAGGAACTGGACGCAATTACTTTATGTCGATTTTGGTCAACCACGCTATTACGACTTACCAGCAATGTAATTTATACTTCGAACTTATGTTAAACAACAACATTCGGGCTTCTAATGTACAAAATCCGACACAAACAGGTATTGTCCTAAATTTGAAGTTTTCCGTCCAGATAAGAGGTTTCTATATTGATTCGAGCACATACAGAATTAATATTTGTGCTTCTATCAAGAGTCAAACATGTGCCGAAGTATAGAATAATTGATAAAGGGTTTTGTCTTCTTTCAAGAAAACTTTTTTTATTGCCAAGTTTTGCAGCCCTATCTTATTTTCAATTTCCAATATTTTTTCTGTGAAAATTCCAAAATTTCTTTTGTTTGTTTGTGTTTTTTTTTTTATATATGTTTATCGATTGATCTTTTGAAATTAGGTTTTAGTCTAAAATATCTATCTATCTTACGGAAGTACAACTATTAAACTTTAAATATATTTTTTCCGATGATGTGGCTAGAACGACTGCTGCAAACTCTAGAAAAAAAATACATTTCATACGTTAATGTTTAAAATGTGTAATTTTGTATAACATGTCTATTAAAAAAACAAAGTTTTGAATAAATTAATTTTGAATGAATTAATTGTTAAAATAGAAATTTTGATAAATTAGTAGTGTAATATAAAAATATTGCAGATGTTATCTCTCAATACAAGTACCCAGCAGTTTTTATTTTAAATAAAAAAAATATTTTAATAAACAATAGTTCAATAGTTTTTTTTAGTTTCGAAATTTTATTACGAATAATTCCCTAACATTACAAAAAATAGATACTGGATATAAAAATACCAACTTTTCCCCAGAGTGCGCCGAGCGAAAAATACCGCTTTTGTTTAAATATTTATAATAAAATATATTAATATATTTATTTATTTAGAACATTTGCTACAAAGGCCATAGAACCTTATACAATGATTAATTGCAATAAAATAAATGTTTTTATAATGTTATATTCCAGAACATAAAGCTTCAATGTACATATATTTATTGGCAATAAATGTAATGGAAATTTCCTTTAAATATTTTTTGCATTTTGTATTTAATGTATCCAGTACATGTAACATGTTGAAATAACAATTATTAATGGCTGAGCACAGTTCCAAAAAAATACTCCAGACTTAATTCCAATCTAACAGCATTTAATACTGTCTTTTGTGCATATCGAGGGTACTCGTGTTTGCAAATTTGATTTTGATCTCTTGAAACGTCTGAACAGCTTAAGAAAAAGCTTTTAGTTTAAAAAATGCCAACAATTTTGTCCTTGATTTTTTTCGATATATCTTCAAAAATCGTTTTTGGAACTATTTCTGTTTTTGCATATATCCATAATTTTTTTAAATTTTGTTATGCTTTGATTTATCCAGATTCCAACTAAATACAATACTAAAGAGATTTTTTTTTGTATTCTACTACTTGTCATATACAAGAAAAAAGTATATGAGAAACCTGCTCTTTTTGGTGACAAATAATAAGAATAATAAGAATTTAAATGATAAAAAATGTTCGTGTTGATCTTAAACCATTTTTTCTTCACAAATATCAAATATATTGGTTATAATTTAAATATTATAAGTTATCAAAAATATAAATAAATCTAAAATACATTCAACAATAATTAAAAAAACTGCTTAAGTTCTTTTTCTTTATTTTGGCCGTATTTTTATTTAAGTCGTTCTATTTATTTTTGGCCAAAATGCCTGAAATCATAAAAAGGTTGTATTTAATTTCTCGATTTTTTATATTCAATCTAATTTAAACTCGAATTCCGATTATCATGCTAATTTTTTTTATCAAATACCTTACGTTTAATTTTTGTTTATTATGGTCATAATCTGAAAGATTTAATATATAGAATACAAACATAATAATTATCTCAAACAAAATTATTGTACGATTTAAATTCCACCAACGTGTGTGCCTTTGACTGTGCGTCGTTAACGTTGCTCCGCATCATATCGTCGAATTCTGAAAATGTGCGCCACCCAAAATACGATTTGGCTGCGCTCACATCATCTAACTGCAGACTAAACGCTTGTATTATGATGAAATATGCCACACACACATATACATATACAAATTACACAATCAACTAGCGAAAGCATAATTTCAAATGTTTAAAATTAAATATCTATTTCGATCTGCACGTATGTATAGTGATTATGATATTTAGACAGTTCGCGCACGCACGAACACTCACTTACACAAGCATACCCAGTAACACCCTTGCTATATGAATACAAATACATATATAATATTAATACTATCACTTTCATATTAGCACAAAATCTTTGTTGAACGAGCGCGTGCGCAACGCAGTGCGGCGTCTGAGCGCGTTGCATTGTGACGCGCTTTCGGCCTTTCTTGAAATTATATTTGCAGAATTCATTAAATTTAATCTGAAAATACGGTCGACCACAAAAACGATCGCTCGCGCACAAATTAACGTTGATCGCGCGCAACACGTTTATCCACGATCAAGTTCGTATTATGTTGTTTTTTTTCTGTGTATTATTCACATACACAATCAAAAGCATATATACACCTCATTCATATATATGCAGCGCGCCAACCTGGCGATATAATAAATAATCGGAATTCGCTTTGGCCAAGAGCGCAGACCTACGCGTCACCATAACCATAAGAAATTCTCCGAATCCATTCAGTCATTATTTTGTGTGCGCATTTTGTCTTTGGTCAGTTTTTCTTGCTTGGTTTAGACTTTAGACGCATTTTGTATTATTCTATTTGGTGTTTATTTTATGACAGAGTCGTCTGCAAACAGACGAGTTATTCACTATATTCATTATCTGCAAATTATGTGTTTTCGGTTTTCTTTTTATAAATAATATGCAACAATGTATATATAGAGATTAGTGGAATTACTTTATCAATTCGTTCGTGTAGGATGAAGGATTCCTTCAGAGGGTAAAAAAACACCAAAGGAGGATAGACTATTAAATTAAATTATACTTTTTATATGAGAAGATATCAATTTCATCTTTGTGACCATACTAAAAAAAAATCTGTTTATGAAGTAGTTATAAAATTATAAAAACACCCTCAGAATTACCAGCCAGCACGACATGACAGTAGATATAGTAAGGAAGCAACAATGATTTCAGCAGTTTAAGTATTGTTACATGCAAGGTGCGTAGACCAGCAAATACCATAGAGGCAATGTTTGTTGCATGGTTAATCCACTTAGCATATCATCAATAAGTTAACCGAGGTTTTTAGATTAATAAATAATCTGATTATCAAGATATATAGACATAATTGATTCAGATACAAAGGTTGAGCGAGGATGATAATTGAAAACAAATTTAGTTTTGTTGCAATGAACTAAGAGCTGAATAGTGTGCCACCAACTTAGCACAGCCTGAAGATCAGTGTTTATTGTTTTGGAAGGTTGAATCACATGAATAGTTTAGCTGGACGTCGTCAGGGTAAATCATTATGGCGAGAGAGAACATCACCGGACCAATAACCGAACCCTGAGGCACAGGTCTAGTAGAAAAGACGATAAACTTCCAATACTTCTATGGTTTTAGAAATTAGATATTATTTTAGCAGCACATGAACTAAAATTGTAAAAATAAGTTAATTTATTGCACAGAATTAGAAAATATGTCACTGTCGTCGTCAAAACCCAGATTGAAAGTTGTTGAGAAGACTGTAAGTTTCGAGATAATCGCAGATTTGATTTTTTTTATTATTATTTCCAAAGTATTAGATTATGACAGTAATATACTTATAGGATTAGTAGAACTATAGTCCGTTTCCATGATTTAGGAAAAGTAGTAGTAGTGTGGCAAAAATTAATTTTTTGAAGTAATATTAGGGGAGCTGTGACTGGGAAAAGCTTTTTTGGTTAATTTTTATTAAATAATTAACATCAAAAATTAAAAATATATATATCTAAGTAAAACAAACAAACAACCACCCATTTTTTTTTGTACAAACAACAAAAATAATTTTATGGATCGGTCTAAAATGATGGTTGCCAAATTGTCCGGTGGCATATTGTCCGCAAAGCCAATCAAAACCAACCTTATTAGACTAAATCGAATGGTAATTTTTAACGACTATTTATATATAGATATATCGCTTAAATAAAACAATTTGAATGTTTTAATCGAACCAAAGTTGCTGTTATTTTTAACAGTCTCACTACTGGAGCATGCGATTCAGGTGATAATTGTGTTAGCAAAGTAAATTAGAGTTTCATCAAAGTCAAGTCACTTAATAGCAATGTCCATTCAACTTGATAACAAAGTCAATTTAACTTGAGAGTACAGTAAAAATGAATCACTTTGTTACAATTTTTACTTTGCTGCAAAGTATTTTATTACTTTTTACCAAGTGGGAACCTTTTTACATTGTGCGAAGAAAAAATAATTGTTAAGGTGTAGTGAAGGTGGAAATATACAAAACAAAATTAAAGCCTTAATTATCAACAAAATCCCAGCTTCGTAGGAATCGATCAAATCCAGGTTCATACATGCAATTTTTCATCATCAAATGTATCTATGTATTTTTAAATCAGTTTTTCATAAACTCACCATGATCCATAGGAAGGATGTTAATGATTATGAGGGATGCGTAGTTCGATCGTAATTGCGACACATTTACATCTATTAAAACCCAATAATACCTCTGTATAAAAAAATGTTTTATCAGAATAAGATACTTAATTTTCCATCTACCAGTTTAATCGTCTATGAGTTCATAGTTTGGGTAACAATAAACTTGCAAAAACTATTCCTATTTTCGTATTATCAATTCTAGGAGTATTATTTTAAAATTGCTACCCATCCATAGGTATTTAATTAACTTAGCGATTAGTTATTAGTTATTACATAATCACGAAACAAGGTTTAATGCCTAAATTCTGTTTTTTTTTTCTATTAAACAATCTCGGTTTACTAAAAAAATAATCTTCTAT
Organism: Bolitophila hybrida; assembly: GCA_027564075.1. Classification (NCBI taxonomy): domain Eukaryota; kingdom Metazoa; phylum Arthropoda; class Insecta; order Diptera; family Mycetophilidae; genus Bolitophila; species Bolitophila hybrida. The sequence goes on along the minus strand of JANSTU010016086.1, from coordinate 10,562 downwards.
TTTATTACAGGCTACCTACTCACCCGGGAGGAAGGAAAAATTGGCTCTCCTGAGAAACCACTCTCCGATCTGGGCCTAATCTCTTATCGATCGTACTGGAAAGATGTACTGCTTGACTACCTCTGTTCTCGCACTGGAACGACGCTCAGTATAAAAGATGTTTCACAGGTAATTTTTTAATTAAATCCAATTATTTATACTCGTAACTTTTGTGTTTATATTCATATATATTATATTATATATAATACTATATACGTACTCGTTTTTTTCACATCGGTTCTCGGCCTTTAATCGACTAAACTCTGCTCAATTTAATTTAATAAACCGAAACATTAAAGTTCCGAATAAATTGGAAAACATAAACGACCAAATGAAAAACCATTTCGCGCAGCTATAATTAAGGATCCTGCGTGCCGCTTCGCTCTGCCACTCCGTATTTCAGAGCATAATTGTATACATTTGCTGGCCTCCGCACCGCTTTATGCAAATGTGACCACAGATCCTCAGCATAATTACTTTATTGGTGCTTGGCATGTCGAGATGCAATAAAGATGTAAATGTCTGCGCATAATTTGATCGATTCGATCGGATCGCAGACGCGCACCTTGTCAAAAGAAAATGTGCACATTGTAAAGTTTGCATCATCACATTTATATTCTATATCGTTTACCGTTAATCGAATATTGGTTGTTCAAAGCTACATAAAACGTTTTTCGCGCGCAGATTATCAGAACCGACAAATTGGCAGCTGCTTGAAGCTTGCAAACATTTTCAGTCTGAAATTTATTATAGTTTTAACTAAATGAAATTCAAATGTACTAAATTTTTTTATATTTCTCGTCTGTTGTGTCGGTGAACTCGAGGATTTTGATCTTAGACATAGATTTAACCTAAAATCGTGTGCTTCAGTGTGAAGCGGCCTTTTGCGATAACCGACATTTCCGGATGTTTATTTATATATTTATTATTATTTTGTTTTTTGTTATGAGAAAAAAATAAATAAATGAGAAATAACATAGCATAGAGTTTTAATATATGCATATTCCACGAAATCACATTATCAATTTTAATTAAATTAAAATTCGCTATAACATACAAATATTTAGTAAAAACAGACAGTGTGCATTGTTTCCGAGAAATGTAAAATGTAAAATATATTTTTTAATCAAAAACATCGTCGTACTTTTCCTACAATATTTTTTTTAATAAAAACATTTTTACATGTGCACAAATTACAAAAAATTCCATGAAAGTCGCAATTTTCCCAATTAGCATTTTTTTTAAAGCATGATCCCACTATCTAATTATGAATTTATTATTTTTTTAGGAAATGGCAATCAACTCGTACGACATTGTAAGCACACTGCAAGCACTCGGCATGATGAAGTACTGGAAAGGAAAACATATTATTTTGAAAAAGCAGGTGGGTACGAATGCTTTGTATACTCGAAAGGTAGGTTTCTTTTTGTTTTTCTATTTATTTAATTTGGTGCTTACACCATGATTTTACTAATTTCATATTTTTATATATTAAAAAGCAGCTAACATTATTATCAGATAAAATGCAGCAACGTTGGACATTATATTATGTTTTGTTTTTAAATTACTATTGCTTTATCAAAAATGTGTGTGATGCACATGTTTTCAATAACACTTAAATGAAATCGCATTCACTTTTGTGCATCTGCAAGACGTAATTTCGATGTTTTTCTCAATTGGGAAGTGGGAAGTGTGTAGATTTGATAATTATTATATTTAATATTATTAAATGACAATTATGTTTCCGGCTATTTGGGCCCTCAATACTTATTCATTGTAATGATAACATTTTAGTATAGCTAATTAACTGAATGAGGACCAAAACAAACATGAAAACATTTTTGGTTCAGCTGTACTTTACGCAACATCAAAATTACAGAGAACCATCAATATAATAATATATGAGAACCATAATTATACGATGTTTGGCAAAATTGAGTACTCACATTAAACACAGCTTTGTGCGGCCTTTTTCGTGTAGAAATAAACTATTATATGCAATTTCGGTGAATACTTACGAATTGCTTTGATAATTCTGATTATAATATAATTTATAAAAAAAAACAATTATAATAGGAGCTTTTTGTATATTACCCACCAGAAACTAATCTGAAACTCAAATTCTTGAATAGCTTCGTCCACCTACATCAGAGGTCACCAAGTCAGACACATATTAATAAAAAAATAACACACTTGTAAATAAATCTGCACGGAGAAAAATATTAAACATAACATAATATTTATTTAAATTTAAATTTTTAAAGGTTTATAAGTGCAATTTTTAATTGTGGATTGTTTTTTAGTAAGCCGCAAAAGAAGAAGAGAAAAAAACAAATTGAGCTACAGCCGACAACAAGCGGTAGCAAAACTTCTCCCGAATTACTGAAAAATTTTTGGAAGTTGGAACAGGACATTGTAGAACGGTTTCGAACCACCATTTTTCAGAATGTCGAAATCGTATACAATTTCGGCAGTCGGTATGGGACCACTCTCCCCTATGGGCTGGTGCATTGTCATTGTAAAACATGATTTTCTTCCTCTTCAAATGGGGACGTTTCTCCTTCAAGGCTGCATCGAATTTGTCTAACAAAGCACTATAATACTGCCCTGTTATCGTGCTTCCTTTCTCAACATAGTCGATGAAGATTATGCTTTTCAAATCCTAGAAAATTGTGGACATAACCTTTCCGGCCGATAAAACCATTTTTGTCTTCAGTGGTGCTCGTTTGCCCGGAGAAGTCCACTGTTTCGAACAGTAACAGTTTCCTTGGTCTCTGGTGTATACGTTTTGTCAACGGTCACGTAAGTATTTGATTGATCTCCTCACACGTTTTTCCGCTCTAAACCATAAATGGATAACAGAACGATATTGCTCGTTCTCCATGGTTGCAAAAAACTCCAAACACGTCGTACTCAAATGACTGTCAAAATAGACATATTTTAAATCAAAATACGAAACGGCACCTGTGTATAATTAAAGGGTTAATATTAGATCCTTTAATAGGGCACCATTTTGAGATTAATTAATACATTTTTTCGGTCGAATAGGTTTTTGCTTATTGCTAATATAGTACCACTATCTAAACACTGATTAAATGGCATATGTTATTTAATGAAAGCTTATTTGAATGGACATGTTTTATGTTATTGAACACACAAACCGTTGCGTATATTTCTTGGGTTTTTATCTCACCCGGTGCATCCACGGTTAACCTCACTGTAATTTTGTCTTACCGCATAGTTGCAATTAACTGAGCCCATCCTACGGCGCTTCGTGTGTGCACACATTAAAAACGAATAAAACTTTGCTTTTACTGCACAAGAAGCGGCCCCAACAAACTAATAACCTGTCATTAATTCATCATCGCCGTGCGCGCAATTGCGCGCATATCGGTCGTGGAATCAAACGCAAAGTTGTCGCGGCGCTACGTGGCTCAACGTAATTACAAAGAGGCTCTCTACGAAAACCAACTTTAAATCATCATATAAGTACAAGCGCGCGCAAATACCAAAGATGCGCGCGCCTCTGTGCCAACATAAGAAAAACCACATAATAATAATATGTGCGGACAAAGCGAACAATTTTACAGTGTACACTGAATATGCTAAATATATATATTTGTATAAACTATAGTTTGCATCGTGATGTGAGTTCGCATTCAGTTATAATTGATTATAAGCATCGGTCAGTACACCATCGAAGACAGTTTAATCCACTTATTCGGTAATTTTACATTATGTAAATTCATCGAGTTTGTTTTGGCAAAAAAAAAAATGTTGCGCACGCCAATAAAAAAATGAATTATTCGTGCGCTCCTATCGACACATTGTTGCATATCGTTTTTTTTGCCTTCTAAAAGAAATGCAGTTTCGCCACTTGAGTCTATATACTAATTGTACAATGTATTGAATATGCAGCTTAAATGATCTGCATGTTTGTACATCACATCTTTTCTTTATTCTCTAAATGAACAGCAAACGATGACCGTCTCTTTGTTGTCTCGAACACATAAAATAAATATTATATACATATATATATATATATAATATAATATAACGTATAATGTCCGCGTTAATGGTCTACCTAATGAACATAGCAAACTTCAGCCAATCTTGACATCATCATATTTGCTTAATTTAAATTTATGCGCACACATTGCGCGAATTTGATTATTTATTTTTTTATATATGCATACGCTGTGCAAAGGCTTTTATTTATATATATAATATATATATATATATATATAAATATGTGCATATGTGTATATTTGCAAATCGCCCATGGCTAATGGGTGCGATAATGCATCAAAATGCGTGTTGTAGCCTCTTCTCGAGCATCTTATATTTACGCGCGTGTTTTAATAATGGGCTCTTTGTAAACGGTCGTTTTCTTGATTAAGGTATTTTGTTGTATTTTCTGTGTGCTTAGAATTACAACAATTCAATTTTGTCCTGGGGACATGTTATTTTATTCGAATTTATAATAATTAAACATTTTGAATGTAGTTGATTTGCTTTGTATTGCCCATTAGTTATATATCGCATCTTCAACTTAATTTAGGTTCGCAATATAAATTATTCCTAATAAATGTTTCAATTTTCTTCTCAAATTTATAGGATGTACTGGAAGAGTACGCTGAACGAGTGCAATCCCGAGGTGCTGTTTTAAAAATCGACCCGAAATGTCTGAGATGGACGCCATTTGTGCCACCCGCACCCCCAGGACCTTCATAGCGCCAACCAAACCCTATTCCGAATCTGTCGACGTATACATCGGCATCTTCTCCATTCTCTTTGCACAACTACTATTCTTCGTCCGTTGCTGTTAACACAACGGTCGGGGTTCGTCTGTTACCCCTAGATAATATTAATATGTCTTTGGCGTGATAAGAGCAAAAGAGCCCGCACTTGCGTCTGGGTCTTTGCCAACATCGCGGGATCAAACACCCATCAAGAGCGCATTCGCCCCAAGAAGTTTTGTCGACGCTTTATATGTTTTATATATATTATTATTATATGCATGTATTATTGCTTCGTCTCGCCTGTTTTTGTCGGATGTGTAATGTATATAGTATATATTTTATATTTGTTGTGTATATATTTTATTTTCATAAATATTTATTTGTCTCCTATTCGTGTACATATTAAATATATATGCTCATGTATGCATGTTATTCTTATTTTACCTCATATTAGTTATATTTAATTGTAAATACGCAAAAGCACAAAAGTATACATTGTATGATCAAAAAATATTAAAGACTATGTGTCCTTTTTTTATTTAAAATATATGAAAACTAATTTTAAATTTATTTTAATTTTTTTTATTTTTTATTTTTAAAATTTAAAATGTTTACACATGTAAAACTAAATTATATTATTGTAGGAAATTTTATTTTATACTCATATTGACTAATTTTATAATTTACTATTATACTATATTACTATTATACTATATATATTATAGTTTACTATTATACTATTTAATACATTTTTCTATTAAGTACCGGTATTTTTGATTCAAAAAATTATATGATTATAAGTGAATGTTATTAGATTTTTTATATATAGGTTAATAAAATGTAATCTAATTGTAGCAAAGACTTTTAATTGCAAGTGCGTGTTTCTTATCCGATTTTTTATTTTATTTTAAAAGAATTGAAAAAGTTTTATATCTATATTATTTGTAGTTATATGCCAATTAGTGTTATTCTAGCCTTACCTTTTTGTTTTCGTTTTAGTGGTAATTTAAAACCCCATTTTTATCCTGTATATGGTTGGCCAAATTTATTGACATACAATAGTTGTAATCCAAATAATTTGATATAAAATGCAGTTTTAGGATAACACTAAAACCAATTCTAAGAAAGTCTACTCTACTGTAAATACTATATATATATATCGCTAAAAAAGTATTTAAACGATATTAATATTAGTTAAATATTTTTTTAAAACACTTAGGTAATTTTTATTTGTAGAATTAAGTACCTTTAAAAGTTAATTTACAATTGATTTTAATAAAAAAAATATAGACACGATCTTCGTTTTTTTACTGATTATATATAATTCTATTATGTCAATTACGTTCCATCGAGGTAACAACAAAATTTGAACGAGACAAAATACATTGCGACACGGGCGCACATTTATCGCGCCAATCCTATTATAACAAAATAATATTGGATTTTCAATTCCAAAACCATTTCCAATTGGCCCTTCAAGCTATATTCCACTCATTCGCGATTTGATTCACATTATATACCTTATTACACATAATATACACCCATAATTTAAAAAAATATAAATTGTGGAAAAAGAGCTCGGTAAAAAGTAAACAGTGTCACCACAATTGTTACCTCCATCATCACACATTATTTTGCGGTATTATTATATAATATATATATATAGTCTTATAGTCTTGCACGGAATAGCCTTTGTGTATAGGGAAGGCCTGATATTGTACACCTATAGTCCAATACATAGCAAGGAAGCTCGAGCAGCATGAGAGAATACCGCAGATGTGATTTTCTGCACGCAAACTTTACACAGTCTACTAACTTTCCAAAAAGTTTCCGATTTATACACACCGCTTTGCGACTTTGCCATGTATATATTATATATACTATATATAGTAATATTTGTATAAATGTATATGTGTGTTAACACACTAGACGGGGGTTGTGACTTCCAATTTACCTTTGAGCGCCGTGAATGTTTTCTTTGTGGAATATATAATTGAAATTTTACTGCGCGAAATTGGGCGGGATTATGTGCGATGAATTGCAAAGTTAACATACCATGGCGACGAACTAAATTTATATACTATACTTACATGACGTATATAAATATAATATGTTGAATTATTTGCGCAAGTGTGTACCGGAAAACTTATTTGAATGGAGGCCTCATGCGTTATTAGAAAGGCTCTTCCTTTTACAATGGTTTACCGTATTGGTAACTAGCCTTTTATAAACTATTTACAATTATTTTAACAAAACAAATCCAAGATTTGATCGTATAAGTATTACAAGGCTTAAGAATTATCGTTGACGTATCGTTGTTTTATGTATCGTTCGCAAAGTTGACAAAAACACAAAACTTAAAGAAAATATTGCACTAGGCTGAATTTAGAGTTGAGATTTAGTAATGCAGATTCGGAGAGTCTGGGAAGTCTTCCGTCGAGTGGTTTAAGTTCAATTCTCTAGTGCTAGAGTGCCTTTTTTTGACTACTTAAACATAATGGTGTGGTTCGATTCAGCCATTTTGCACCAGACCGATGAGCTGTAAGTTTTGAATTGGCCGAATGAAACCGCATCTCCAAATTTGAATGTCGTGAAGATTCCAGTGTCGTTGCGTAGGGCTAGATAAGTGGGTTTAGGGATACACTTGTCCGAGATAACTGAATGTACAAAATCATAGCTCCTTTAGATACTCCAACAGGAATTCACCTGGGAGTTGAAACGATAGAAAACGATTGGTCAGGTAATGCTAATATGCTGTTTGTGCTGTGCTACTCCTATTGGAGCTACTGTGCTCTAACACTCACACCACATCTCTGATGGTTAGGAGTCTTAATTTGCCTTGATGCGACACTCACAACTTTGCAGGCCAGCAATAAATAAATTAGTGTTAGTTTGTTTGTTTTTATTTTTGTTTTACTAACTACATATATATATATATATAAATATATATATATAATTAAGATCTCAATTTTGAATTTTTTGGTGTTCATTACTAAATAAAAATGCACCCAGAATTAAGTAAGTACGCACATTTTTGTTTTTAGAACAACAAAATTTAATTAACTAGAATTAAAATTACTCAAACATATAAGGAAAATAACATTATAATCCTGAAACGAAAATAAGGCATTATGACACTTTTATACTCTAAATGTCAGTTAAAGTAGGTGTGTTGAATTTTTGTCAAGTAGAATTTTATCTCCACCGATTTGTTTGGAAAATATATCAAGGTCAAAAATATGAATTTTCGTCACCAAAAAAGTGAATTCTTGAAACCAAATTATTTCGTGACAAGATTGCACTTCAGAGGTGTGAATTTTTGTCATTATCCCCCTTTTTAAGGGGCTTTCTTATATGAAGCTTTTTTTAATTTATATAATACAAATATACAAAAAAGGCATTAAAACATTATAACCCTTTAAAAAGGGTGACAGGTAAATAATCCCATAACATGATAAGTTTTAAACAACAATAACATGAAATACTCGAATTGTGTTTAGTTTTAAACCCTTTTCATTGGTTATTGTGATTTGGTGACAAAATTCACTCCTCGGCATTGAATTCTTCTCACCAAATAATTTGGTGACGGAAATGCAATTGAGAAGAATTCAGTCCTCGTTAGTGAATTTTTGTCACAGTGACAATAATTCACTTGATAAAAATTCATACCGTCGTCCGGCGCATCCAAATGCGCGTTGTGTATTGAACGAGTCGGGCGCACACATAAATTATTACAAACGTCAAAAAAGCATGACAGTTCACGACATGATAATAATTATTCCTTTCAAAATACTTCATTATAAAAGTCTGTGATCTGTGCACAAAATCAGTGTCTGATTCAAATGTCCACACATCTCTGCTTTGGAGATTATTTATCAAAAAATATAAATCTTAATTTAATGTGGGCTGACCCATTATAATATTGCAGCAAAGATGATAATTCCGATATTGTGTAAACACAAAAAAACTGAGAGGATGTTCATGTTATCAATTGCTATAGTCACAACAGAATATATATACGTTTTGATTATATTATATACATATTTAATTATTTCGATCGGCAACTTGTTCCAAGTATATAAAACATATCTGTCTGGCAGCAGCAGCTGGCTATAAATATAAGCTTGTGCTTGTTTACAATTATAATTGAACAATCTCAGACGCAATTATAGATACATATAGAATCTTTATTATTCATAATAAATATATAGATAGATAGATATACTAACCAGCAGCACCAGCAAACTGCCGCTAAAAAAATGACTATAGTTCCGGAGATTCATTTCGTCGAATGAATAATATCACAAAAGGTCACTTTATTCATATAAATATGTATATTCACCTAATTATTGTTTGCGTATGACATTGCGTGAGTTTTAGTGTAAATATACAATAACATCAATAAAACAATATTTATTTTTATTTAACACTTTTAGAGTGGCACTCTTGCGATATATGGAAAAAACGAAGCGCAATTAAAACTGACCGTAGACTGTTTCGCGGTACCTTCGAATCAAACGCATAACACTTCACAGCGAAATTATGAATGGATAAGACACGACACAGACGACCGGCTTTGGCCACATCTAAACGTTAACTGACTAACTGTATTTGTATGTACAGTGAACACACAGGTGTAACTTGTACAACTATTATTTCTATATAGTAGAAGCGTGAAACCGAGGCGCGAACTAGCATATCGCATAAAACGAGATTCAGAAAGTGTTGTATATATAAACAATACAAAATACAGTGTCGCAAATAAATATAAAGGCAGCAATTAATTTTTAAATATGAAAAATATATTATCGTATTTTAAATTGTAGCAATAGGATAATAACCTGTTCTGGCGAATTTCTTTTTATTATCGAATCATCAACTACTCAAATGCGGTCTCGAACAACTACGACGAACCTTGGCTACAAACACCATACACGAGTTGGATTTTGGAACGTTCGGACTATGTTTGCGGATGGGCGACGCGAACAAGCATGTACGAGATGAGAAGGTACAAGCTGCACGTTCTTGGACTGTGCGAGACTCGGCTGAATGGCTCCGGTGAGGTGGCGAGTCCGACGGATGCGTTATCTTGTGCTCTGGTAGAGCAGCCCATGAAACAACACACCGAGAGTGTGTTGAAATTGCTCTATCTCGCCAAGCCAAAGCTAGCTTGATTTTTCCTGGTCCCCTGTATCGGGGAGGATCATGACTGCTATGCTGAGAACGAAGATACGTAAAGTCACTCCAAGGTTGCGAACGGCAGCTGTAGTGCAATGGAGACCAAATCGATTGCTACACACTCCCTAGACGTTGCTAGATTAAAAATACCTGAGCAACGGTTCTGCAGTGGTATATTATTACCAAGATAACCAACATCAGAAAAGAGATGTACGCCGGATCTTCTTGTCGCGTCTTACATAATGGCCAGCTCTCAGACAGCTTCGTCTTGAATAGTGGAGTGCGACAGGGATGTCTTCTCTCGCCACTGCTATTTATCGCAGTTTTTTATGACGTCCTTGTAGAGGCGTTGAGCACTAGTGGTCGCGGCATTCAATGTGGCCTGTACGACCACCTTCAGGAGCTTGAATACGCTGACGATGCTTGCTTTTTAGCACATCGTCACGAAGATGTCGACTCAATGCTGCAGAATCTTGAGATTTCTGCAAGCCTAGTCGGCCGTCGGATCAACGCAAATAAGACGAAAGAAATGCGGCTTAACACAAGCGAACGGGTGCAGCCTATCCAACTCAACGGTGAACCCGTTGAGATTGTTGATAAATT
>JANSTU010016075.1:0-14389 GCA_027564075.1 Bolitophila hybrida | reverse complement strand
TCGTAGTCCGATCGATTTTCTATAGAAACAATCGTATTTCGATCGATTTTCTATAGAAAAAAATCGTATTCCGATCGATTTTCTATAGAAAAAAATCGTATTCCGATCGATTTTCTATAGAAAAAAATCGTATTCCGATCAATTTCCTATAGAAAAAAATCGTATTCCGATCGATTTTCTATAGAAAAAGAATCTTATTCCAATCGATTTTCTATAGAAACAAAAATCGATTTTCTGTAGAAAAAAAAATCGATTTTCTATAGAAAAAAAAATCGATTTTCTATAGAAAAAAAAATCGATTTCAGTGGAGCAGATGAGAAAAGAAAAACTAATACAAACTACATTGTATCATAAATTGTCGACAGATGATAAACCGCCGCACGATAATTGTCCGACGGGCGAGGACTCCTGGTGTACCTGTACCCTACAATCCAGTACCTAATGATGACGTTTACAAAGCTATAAATCGGCCGAAACACCTACAAAGCTACAATCTGGGCTCCGAGGCCGCTAAAGAAGCTCGAATGAGCTTGGAGTCTCAGAAAAGCATCTGGAGGAAAAGGATGTTAGCGAGGAAGTCCAATTGAATGGATTGAAGGTATATTGTTTTTATTTGTGACTTGTCCGTACATAAAACTTTAAACGCAAAATTGTGCAGCTATTTAGTTTTTAGAAATTAAAACACTCCAAAATGAATGTGCTTATAAAATCATATCAGTATAATGAACAAAGTTTTAATCAAATTTAGAGTATGTGTATTTATGATGAAAATTTAGGAAATTTGAAAACTATTAATGTAATGCTAGTCCATTGATGCCTTCCACACGGAATTCAAGAGCTGTCAATCAAGCTGACACACCTCTCTGTGTAACATATATATCGTATATAATTTCCCTAACAAAATATAAAAAAAAAATCGCTTGTTTTGTGTGTGTTTTAAAAACATTTAAAAATAAATAATTTCATGCAATTTTTTTTTTTCTAAAAAAATACAACTTTTTTGTTTGTTCTGTGCTTAATTTTGATTAGTATTTGTTTGTCTCTGTGTGTTTGTTGGTGTTTTATGTATATTTGTTTACTTAAATAACTTCGATGACCATCGTCAACTATTCTTAAATATATTTATATAAGATATTTTATGTTAAATATGTGTATCGTATTTTATAGATTAATATATTATGTAGAATAATAACTGTATACACAATTTACATACAATATAAATGTAGCTCTATTAAATATATGCTCATATATAAATACTTATAAAAAAGTTGTTGTTGTTTTTATTTTTCTTGTTTCTTGAGTGTTATGGTTTATTGCTCATGTTTATACGTTTAGTATATAACGAAATGTTGTTTTTGGTTTGATTTATTTTTAATAAAATTAAGTCTATGCACACAGATGTTCACATATTATTATTAATTATATGTATTTAGGTTTTTTTTTGTTGTTGTATGTATTTATGTAGACTACAGCAAAAAACACACACACACACGAGTGGATTTTGTGTAGGCTGTGTGACACACACACACAAAAAAAAATCGAAATTACAATCACTATTTAATTTTGCTTTTTTGTTGCAACCATTTAAATAAAATTTCAGATTTTTTAATCATATATTCAATTATACGACAAACAATAAAATCAAATAACGAACAGCGTTGACTTTATTAAATACTATATAATTACCATATGTATTTAATGAAAATGTGCGACCCCTAGTCGGAGTTGTTTGGTAAAATATATTTGCATAGCATTTATAAATTAAAGCGGAGTACATTCAAAAATAGTGCAATTTTAACATTATACACGATTGATTGATGAATTATTAAAAAAAATATTTGTTCTATTTTTAATTACATAATCAATAGATACATTTTTAATTTTATACAAATTTTGCAGTCTTTTTTTGATCTGTCAAAACAAATAACTAAATAAATAAAAAAAAAAATAACAATGACTATTTTGTTTTCTGCATACATTCACTGTTTAATAAAATATATATTTAAAACTAAACTTTTATGACTTGGGGCCAAATCGAACAGCATAAATTCCATTAAACACAAAAAACCCTCGAACCAAAGTGATATGCGCGACGGACGGTCCAAAATGAGAGTACGCAATGCAATTAAAATAAATTAGTAGCAGTGCTGCGGCACACACACACACACACTCATTTTCCGTTCGGGAAATTGAGTTTCCCATCCCGAAAAAGTTCAAAATCAAATACAGACCGCGCAACACAAATATATATAAATATATATATATTTATATTGTCTGTTTTTTGCTAGAGCGTGATTTCCGTTTCAGTTTGACTTTGTTTCCCGTTGGCTGACTTATACTTTACAAATATATTGTGTTTGAGGGATATTCGCTTTTTGAGGTGTGATTTCATACATTATTATATTATAGCTGTCTTATATTTATTCTATTCGGTTATCGTACTAAAATGCATACAGAATTCCCCGTTTATCTATATCGAGTATATTAAACTAGATGTTATATCTTTGGCTATGTATTTTGTGTTCTTTTGCGATTGATTACTCGTACATAAATGGTCTATTGCTATATTGCTATATTTTTTATTATTTACTATTATGTATATGTGTTTAGGTTTTTTTTTAATGTTTAGCACCTTCAAAACTTTCATACAGAATTATAATTTTCTTTAATTCATCTAATTTTCTTTATTTTACAGAAAAAAATTAACAACAGTAATTATTTAAATTTATCTACTAAGTAACAATAGAATTTGACTACATTAATGAGCTTTTAAATCGCTTTTTACTAAAACAAAAAAATCAGAAAACTTAACTGACTTATAGTTCTTGTTTTGTTTGTTTTGTATGTATAGCAGAATATATATAGCACAACTCCTGCTATATAAAAGGAAGACTACATGTTTTGGTAGAAATTGAGGCAGGAGGGAACATTTGAATTGCGCTAGATTTTTTGGGCCAGCTAATTATTAGTTTTAGCGAATACTCTTTTCGTTTGTTTTTAATAGTTTTATTTATAATTTTTTCATAATTTTGAGTTTAAAAAATGTTTAGGTTTTTGTTGCGAAAGCGTAAATTTAGTTTGAATAAGGTAAGTAGTTATTAAAATTCAAAAATATACAATTATGTTATGGAAAAAAAGCGGGAAATATAAAACAAATAAAAGTGAAGAATAAATTTGCATTATAGACTGCCAAGTGTTTTTTTTTAAATGTAAAACTATATTTTCGGAGTATGAAAATACGTGCGACATAAATATTGCTTTTATGCTATCAGTTCTGGGGGGTCTGGATATGTTGTTCTTATTGATGTAAAATTATTTTGCCAACTTTAAAGACAATTCAATGCTTTGTGCAAAAATCAGTAATTTTCACCATATCACAACTTGCCACATAAAATTTTGCTAAAAGTCGCATTGTTCTCTTTACTGGCAAATTTTGTCGAAAGTTGACAAATAGAAATGATTGATAGAATTAATTTTCGGTGATAAATGCAATTTTTCAATAAGGACTGAGTGCGAAAAAAATAGTACGCTTTGCGTTAAATAATTTCTGTTAGAATTTTTCCGCTAAGTTAACTTTAGTTTGTTTTATGATATCGGAAGTGAAAAGACGCGAATATAGAGATTTGAACGTTGCCAGCAAAATCGGTTCTGGAAGAAAAAAGTTTTCCTATGCCGTCAGAAGTCGATGAAAATCGTTGCTTTGTTAGAGAGTAATCCAAGGCTGTCGAATCGGAAATTTGCGGCAAAGGCAAGCTGCAGCGAGTTTTAAGTTCGCAAAATCAAAGCAGCTGCGGGCCTTAAGACTTACAAAGCACAGTCAGTACCTGACAGGAATTCCACAAAGAACCGACGAGCTAAAAAGTTTAAGTCAGATTTTTTTCTCAAAATTCGATTGCTGTGTGTTATGGACAATGAAACTTATTTATTGTCAAGATTCTCCCAATAACCAGGTCAGAAGTATTATACCGCTAAAGTACGAGGAAAAGTCGAGAAACAATTTAGAACAAAACACACAGTCAAAGTTTTCTAAGAAGTTTCCCGGCAGAAGTCAGAGTTACGTAGCAACTTGCACTATTAATAGTGACATTTATGTGAAAGAGTGCCTCCAGAAAATGTGCTGCCATTTATTATTTTTACACTTTCTTTTGGCCAGATGATCTAACAGCTTGCCACTACAGCAAAGTGTCCCACAAATGGTACAAAGACAATAATATAAATAGTACCAAAGGAAGCCAACCCACCAAAATGTCCAGAGCTTCGGCCTGTTGAGAGATATTGGGTTCTGACCATAACAAAATTATAGGAAACAAAGACGAGAAATAAATGGAATGCATTCTTGCTGACTATGTACCAGAAGCGCTAATAGCAGGGTTACCGGAGAAGCTGGCACAGATTTCTACAAACAAAAATAATCCAGTTGTGTTTGTTCACTTATTTAATCAGAAATTAAAAACAGCTTGATCTCAGTCCTTATGTCAAGGTCCACAAATCTTTTGCCGGACATTGTAACCGTCTGTTTTCTTCAGAGAAAAATAAATTGTCATTATCTGTCATTATGTCTGTCATTATCTAACTTTTTTTACATTAATCGCCTCAACAGATTAAGCATAAATATAATTATTTTTTTTTTATATTTCATAATAAAAATATGACCAAAATTTTATTTGTTTTTATCTAAAAGAGTTTCTTGTTCAAATCTGTGTAAACAATTAAACAAATTAAATATAAATTTGTAAATAAGGAAATGATTTTTTACAGAAATCTAAGAAAATAACAGAACAATTGAAGAAATTAACGAAATTGAATAAATTTCAAGGGAGAAGTTTGTAAGAGTGACACTCACGGGACACAATTTAATTTTTTTCATTGTTTTTTATGTGTTTTGAATCAACTTTGAAGTGTATTTTAGGCGGTATTTTTTGGAATTTTGAGTGTGTTTTTTTTATTGTCAGTGAATTTAACTTCTGCCCGAATTTGTAATTTGGTCAGTTTTCCTTGAATTTATTGACTTTACATCAGTTTTTCCATGGTTTTTCTCATGATACTCGAGCACTTTGCAATTTTCAATACCTTATGATGTTTGGAATGGAATATCTTCCCAGAACGCTTGGGCCGTTAACGATTACATAAAAAATTTATCGCATAAAAAAAACGCTCTGCCTGTTGAGAGATATTGGGTTCTGACCATAACAAAATTGTAGGAAACAAAGTAGGAAGCCAAAGACAAGAAATAAATAGAATAATCAAATTATTTTTGTTCGCTTATTTAAGCAGAAATTAAATTTGCTGTTTGATTTTTTATAATTGAATAAGGTGTTTCAAAGTTGGGCAATATAATGTTAGATTTTTTTTCGATCTAAGTCCTTATGCCAAGGTCCAGACGTTTTAACCGCATGTTTTCGTCAGAGAAAAATAAATTTCTGCCATTATCTAACTTTTTTGACATTAATCGCCGCAACAGATTAAGTTTAAATAATTTTTTTTTTTTTTAATATTTCATTCTAAAAATATTACCAAAATTTTATTTATTTTTTTTCTAAAAGAGTTTTTTGTTCAAATCTGTGTAAACAATTAAACAAATTAAATATAAATTTGTAAATAAGGAAACGATTTTTTACTGAAATCGAAGAAAATAATAGAACCATTGAAGAAATTAACGAAATTGAATAAATTTCAGGGGAAAAGATGGACACTCCAGGGACACCCATTTTTTCATTCTGAGAATGTTTGTTATGTCATTTTTATGTGTTTTGAATCAACTTTGAAGTGTATTTTAGGCGACATTGTTGGATTAACTTCTGCCCGAATTTGTAATTCCGTCAGTTTTTTCTTGAATTTATTGACTTTACATCAGTTTTTCCTTGTTTTTTTTTTCTCTTGAAACTCGAACAATTTGCAATTTTCGTTATCTTATGATGGGTAGAAATCTTCTCAAAACGCTTTGGGCGTTAACGATTGCATTTTTCACAAACAATTAAGAAACTTGCATTTTCGCGGTATGCTGCTTAATAAAACATTCTTGTAATATTTATCGGTGTATGAAAATGCCCAATTTAAGTAAAAAAAGGTGCTAGAAGTAAGAATGCTCAATTAAATATAAATAACTCGAAAAAAAACGTTAACAAAATATTAAAAGGCGTTTTCCGAAAAAATCATGTTTTTTAAACTGGTATCATATTTTTGTTCATTTTAAAGGAGATACAATTTATTGGATCCTAAACCTAAATTCTGATGATATTATATATATATTGTTTTTTTATTCATTTTAAGAGCCCTTTAAAGAGCGAAAAATGTAAAAAAAAAACGGTGACTATAAGTCCGTCATTTTTGTAATTATCGTAATATTTTCTTATAGGTTGGAGCTCCAATAAATAATATATAATTTATAATTAATTTATTTTTCATTTCAAATGACTTGAACATGCTGTGCGATGGAGATGGTTTGGGTATATTTTTTGTCCCATGAATCTTTTATGCATAAAAAAAATAAAAAATGTGTCTACTCTTAAGTGTCAAAATGCTCAAGTTATTCCTTTACTTCTTTATATTTAAAAAAATATTAAGAAAATCTCCGTATTTTTGGATTCAATTTTTTTTTCTTATCAAATCAATCAAATTATTTCTTATCAAATAAGTTTCTTCAGCAAAGTTGTACCATATTACAGCCTCTTTCTAACAGTTTCAATCGATAATTCCAATTTGGACGCAATTAATCGGCAAAGACTGCATCTTAAAATATCTGCTCTACTTTTACTTTTTAAAGCATAATCAAATATTTTTTGACACAAAATGTAGATAAAAAATGTAATGTTTTATTTTTAGTTAATTTATATTTTTTTGGTGTTTATAAATAAAAGCAATTGAAACTTGAATAGTTCTGCCGTTTTTTGACGTATAGTCATATTTAGTGACTTGTTTGACGCGTCATTTCAGTCCATTTTGTGCCATGAATAAACTAACACCTATACATTGAGCATAAATCGTCAGAGTGCATTTTGAAAAGATGCTTCATGGTGATGGTGAGTTTTGGTTCAAACTCATTTCACACTGAATGGCGCGGTTTATGAGCAAAACGGCCGCTTTTGGGCCTACGAACATCCTTGTCAGAAATTCGAGGAGCCTCTCCATGATCAAAACGTGACCGTTTGGTGCGGCGTATCGGCCAAAAAGATCATCCGGCAGTATTTTTTCAAGAACGAAGCTGGCAACGCCGTTACGATCAATCGCGAGCGCTACAGAGCAATGCTGCGTGACTTTGTGTTTCCGAAAATGACTGAAAATGACATGGCTCACTTCTGGTTCCAACACACTAGCTGAAGCGGAAAAATATGTTTAATAACACTTACAAACTTGCTTATGGCATTTTTTCAACTCATTAGAAATAGATTTTAAATGTCCCTGGTGTCAACAATCCAAAAAAAAGGGCGACATAAAAACAAAAATCATAAAATTTCGTTGTTGGAAAGTCCACAAATCATAAGCTCACGATAGATTAATTGAAAAATTCCAAAAATTTCCGTGGGATGAAGTTCTTATTGACCAAATAAAATAATGAAAACTTTGACAAAACTTAAGTAACATTAAATTATTATTAAAGTTTGAACATTTATTTACAAAAAAATATATATTTCAATTGATGCATCGATATTTGTTTGGGAAAATTGTGCTAATTTCGAGGGATGATTTATTTGGATCGCGGTTTATTGGTCTCAAAAAATGTTATCTAAAATCAATTTGTATGAAACAATTTGTCTAAACCCCTATCCCTATCTCCCTTTTAAGGAGGTTTAAATGTGTATGAAACTTTTTTATTTGAAGTTATATTAAAAAAAATAAATGATATTTTTTAAATAAGTGCATTATTACATTTTACCCCTATCTCCCCAAAAAGAAGTTATACAAATGGTCAAAAGGGGGGTAGTCAAAAAAAAGTTACCTCTTAAAAAAATATGAAATGTTCAAATTTTCTCCCTGATCAATTTGTAGTACTACGTTTTTGGGCTAAAAACACCTTAAAATCATATAATCTATTTTATGTTCCAGTTTTTTAATTTATTTTAAATAGAAAAGTTGCATACAAACTTTAAAGTCCCTTAAAATGGTTTAAAAGGTTTTTATCCCAAAAGGGTAGAACTACAAATTGATTAGGGATGAAATTTGAACATTTTGTAGTTTTTTTTTTAGAGTCTAAACCTTTTTAGACCACCCTCATTTTGACCATTTTTATAACTTCTTTTCGGGGATATAGGGTCAAAATGTAATTATGCAGTTTTTTTTTTTTTTTTTAATTTTACATTTTTTTATTATGACTTCAAATAAAAATGTTTTATACAAACTTAAAACCCCCCTTAAAAGGGGGGCCCCAACAACGTAGTACTACAAAATTATCAGAGACAATTTTTTTTTTTTTTTTAAGCCGTGTTTAGTGTAATTTTGCCCAATGTTTAAAACACAATAATTAAAAAAAAAAAAAAACAAAAATAAAAGAGGGTAGACGACCATGGCCAACACATTTTGAATAACGTTGTTTTAGACTAATTTTTTTTAGACAAATTGATTTTAGATAAATTGTTTTTATTCAAATTGTTTTAGACAAATATTCCGGTTAACAATTCATATACTTCTTTCAAAAATGAGTTTTTTTTAAATCGCAATTTTGCACCATAACTCGTGAAAATATGTATTTTTTATTAGCAAAAAATTGTGAATGCCTTCACTTTGTCCATAAATTTGAATATAAAAAAAAATAATGTGAACAATTGTTTTTTTTAATTGTTAATTTTAAAATACAAAACTTTTCATTTATTTTAAAAATAACGGTGCATTTTTGGGAACATTATTGTTAATTTCGTGCGACGATTTATTAACTTTCACTAGCATTTTTAATATAAATATTTATTTTAAATTACCAAAAAAAAAACAATCAATTTTTTCGCATTAGTATTTGTTTTTTTTTTTTTTATTTTTATTTATGAACAAGTTAAAGACATTAACATTTGATTTTTTTCTAATAAAAAATACGTGTTTTTCTGCAATTTTCAAAAGAAATAACTACGAAAGTCTGTGGGATAAAAGTCATTATCAATCAAAATTAAAAGCTTTGTTTAAAATCAAGTAATTTAAAAAAGTAACAATTAAAGTATAGTTCGTAAAATAAATATCATTTTTTGAATGTTTTTCGAAAAATAACGAAATATTGAGGAAACATATAAAATACAAAACAAAAAGTTGTCGAAAATAAGTTTTTTAAATTAATCTAAAAAAATAAACCAATAAAATTATTTTTAAATATGCTTATTTGTTAATATTTGGAAGCACTGGAAGTTTTGCATTTTTTTTATTTTTTTTTGTAAATTACGTCGGACTTTTCTCCTACTATAACAAATATCAGACTGGCGCAATAAAAAAGGTATTTTTTAAAAAATTAACATTTTGAATAATTGTAATAAATATGTGTAACTAAAAGAAATAAACATTCTTTAAACTGTTGGAAAATTATGATATTTCTAGAGGTCGCATTTTTTTATCAATTATCCACTGCCTGTTTTTCAATTTTTTTCCGCTTCCTCCCCCAATTCCACAAAACAAAAACATTCTCGCATACATATTCACTCTCACAAAATTGCACACATTTCCTACACTTACAAAAAAAACTGTTCTTCAGAAACAAATAGGCGGAAATATTTACGAAACTATTAGGCTGCCTTTACAGTATGCCTATACATACATCTGTATGTGTGTGTGTGTGTGTGTGTTTGCGTATGTGTGTCTGTTTATGAATTGGTGATGTTAGTAGCTTTGTTCCTATGGTATTAATTTTACTGCTAAATATTTGTTTTTTTTTATATATATATATAAATTATATATTCTTAAATATTAAGCACCTATAATAATAGTTTGTGCACGCATTTTGATTTTGTTTGTTTGTTAATTTTTTGGTTTGGGTTTAATTAAATTTTATGTTATTAAATTTAAAAATTGTATTATTTGTTATTAGTGTATTGTTGTTTTCATTTTCTTGTGATTGTCCTATGTTTGTTTACATGGTTCGAAAACATATATTTTATTATATATACTATTTATATGGTATTTATATATATATACTTATTATGATATTTATGCATAAATGTGTATAATAGTAAAATACATGGCTAATATTTAGATTTGTATGATTGCTGCTGTTTTTAGCTATATTTTTTTTTATTTATTAAATGGATGTGTGAGTGTGTGCGTTAGTTCGGATCGGTCTTGTTGGATTTTAGTTTAACTCGATTCTAAAGATATTTATTTGTATTATTTGTCGTTTTCAGGCTTCCCAAAAACATTTTTTTTTTGTCATAAATCCTCTTTTTTTGCCAAAAATTGTTGATACACATTTCGTAAAAAGTATTTCATTTAAAAAAAAAATTGTTTCAGTTTCTATAAATATGTTAATCTCTTATGTTAGGTTAGGTTAGACTATATTAACCATTTTTATGTTTTATTTATTTTTTATTTTATTGTTATGAGAATCCTGAAGCAGACAAAATATCCAAAAATACGTTGAGAATCACATTTCACATCTTTAATTAATTAAAGAAGAAAAAACATCGAGCCGGCCTAGTTTGCGTGAGCCTCATTAGTGGTGCAGTTTGCGCACCAGAGCTTTAAGCTTATCAGTATAAATACGCCAACACTAGAAATGTATACATATACACACACACACACCTAAACATACACTAGAACGAAAAAGTCGTGACCTTATACAATTCTATATTAAGCAGGTCGAATAACATATATTGAATTTTGTTGTTTTTTTTTTGTTTTGTGGGTCCTGGTGTATTTGTATATGAATCGTGTGGCTTTCTATAATAAATCAAAATAGTACATACAAAATATATATTTTATAACAGTATATACGCGTTTATAGCGTCTTATTGCATTAAGATACACACTGCCTTCGCTTATAAATCTTAGTGTCTAGAATCTTAACTAGAGTTGTGTTTACAAAAAAAAAAATAATTAAAATCAACACAGCACAGCTATACACAGGTTTTCCTAATCATATATATATATCCTAAGTATACACATTCAGATGTTAGCTTAAGTTCGAAATCATTATTAAATATTAGACTATACCATTTTTTTCTTCTTTGTTCTGTGTGTGTATTGGTTTGTATATTTGTGTACATTACGTAATCGTCTTAGGCAAAATTGTATGATGTGTGTGTGTGTAAGTTATTATTTGAGGCATTAAGTCTAAATTGTTGATATATTCGGTGATTAGTCGAATGTGCATGGTTGTGGTTTTTATTTTTTGTGACATTTCATTGTTTGTAATATTATTATTAAATTTTCTCGGTAGATGGCAGCTCATGACTACTGGAGTACGATCAATCTAGAATGTTTTGACTATACATTAGCACCGAATGGTATATATATATATATATCTAATTTGCGAACACACGAACAGAACAGAGGAACAGAGGAGGACACAGGGTATTTAGGATATTCAGGATTATTTTTTTTTGGCTTATAAACTTTCGGCTAGCAGCTCGCTTGTACGACGCTGCGGATTGTGCTGGTTCTTCAGATAACTCTCCGAGTAGACACTTTTCGCCCGGATGTCATATCGTCGTCGATCTAGATCTTTGGGCATACGATGCCGTTGCCACCATGCACAGAATATACAGTTCAGTGTATTCTTGAATGCTTCCCGGAAGTCACGATTGAAGTACGCATAGATGAGCGGGTTTAATGTGGAATTAAAGTAACCGATCCAGAAGAGTACGGCCACCACGATGTCCGGACACGGACATGCCTCCTCGCCGCACAGTGATACTGATATGTACCTGGTGATGAACAACTCCTCATTATAACAACAACATCTGTGCTCACTCGAACTCACCATAAAAAGAAGGGAAGCCAACACAAAATAAATGTTCCCATAATAATTCCCAGTGTTCGGGCAGCCTTATGTTCTCGTTTCATTTTGATTAAATGTTTGTCTTTTGTTGGCGTATGCTCCTGGTCAACATCATGCATGGTGAGCGTTTTTGAGGAGCCCGACCCACTAAGCGCTTCTCCTTGAACACATTTATATAATACATATACTAATCTTATATCGATGTTTACAATAATACACAAATTTATTATTAATCGATAAATTTTAACTTACCATTTGTTCCGCCACCGCCACCACTGGAATGTCGTTGCATCAGCATAGCGGTGCCCTGGCGCAGTGCCAATTGCTTTTCCTGTCGGTTAGCCTCCCGAAAGATGGCATAGTATGTGAACAACATTATCGTACAGGGTATCCAGAATGATATCGAACTGGATACTACTGCGTACACCTTGTTTACGGCAAACGAGCAGCTCTCCGGATGCTTGAGCATGTCGCTCTTGTGCTTTTCCGTTGTATACCAACCAGCAAAAATCGGTATGAACGAGAGAAGAGCAGGTGACACCCAGGTATTCAGAATCATCACGGCCACCACTTTCTTCGTTATGGTCATGGGGTATTTAAGTGGTTTCACAATGGCATAGTACCTATGTTTATTTATATACCGATATAGATGTAAATTGATTCGTAATGCACTTATGTCGATTGCGCTGTGTATATATATTTACCTGTCCACAGAGATACAGCAAAGGTGCAGAATACTGGCTGTCGAGAAGTAAACGTCTAAGCTGTTCCATAGGTCACACAGGAACTGTCCAAACAGCCATCTGTTAAACGAAGTTAAACATTTGAACATCATTTGATATTTATACACACGGGCGACAAACGGGGACCTTGAGGGGCAGCAGCACCGAGCACACAATGCCAGGTGGTGTGTGCTTAGCTCTGCGCATAGTAACTCCCATACATGCATATATTCTATATAAGTTTTGTTGGTCGCATGGTTAGGTATACATAAAACATGAGCATGATAAACCAACCAGGTATTTAATACAATAGACGTTACGTTACGGGAATTTATGCGTGGGAATTTTCGCAATGCGCTTATCGTATATGTTGCATGTATATATTATATAGATAGGACACTTACTTGCCGAATATTTGTACACTAAAGTTGAATGTCATCGCCATCATTGCCACCATTATGTCGGCCATAGCTAGGGAGACCACGAAGTAGTTTGTGATCACTCTGCAAAAATAAATGGGATATTCATTTAATGTTTGCTTTGTTCAATTTTAATGTAAAACTTTTGCAAAACAATTATTATATTGTAATCTATGCATTTAATTTTATATTGTATAATGGTCAGAATAAAATTATTTACGGTGGTTTAAAATTTAAATGCATCTGACAGTCGGAAACTGTAAGTTGTATTAAAATGGAATTTGAAATGTATGCGTAAAATTGTGTGTGTGAGAATAGAATTATGACGGCTTTAAATTATTTTAATATGCTGTATGCATATATATAGAGAAATCGATTATAATTACTGTGTAGCCGTCCCAACTAACAATTGGACTTCCAGAAGGTTACATTTTGAGATTCTTAGAAGTTTCAACCTCGATATTGCTTCTAACTAACATGTGAATGTAGGGGTAACTTGTGTGCCCTCGATTACGGCTGGTCGATTTATCGATAAATCAAAAACAAAATTATTTATACCCTCCCAAAAAATCGAAAACATCGAAATCTGTGTTATTACAATTTAGTAATTAGTTTCGATATTTTGATTACATTAAAAATATAAATATAAATATTTATTTAAAAAAAAAAATCGAAATTATATTAAAAATAACGAAAACATCGAATCCGGTGTTATTACAATTTAAAAATTTAAATCATTATAATTAATAATGGTCAATGAATCCGGTGTGCGACATCGCGCACACTGGCCCTATGTCCCAAAAGGGATTACAGGATCTAATGATACAATTATTACATTACTGACAACATACATTACTAAAAATAAAAAGATCTATATTTTATACATTAGTGTTTAACGTCTTTTTTAACTTTTCTAGAAAAAATGTTTTTGTTTTCTTTACTTTTTTCTAGAAAAAACAACATGTTTCTGACTTTTTTCTAATAAACGACATGTTTTTTTAAACTTTTAGATTTTGACTTTTTTTAGAAAAAATGTTGTTTTTGACTTTTTTTCCAGTAAAAATGCTGTTTTGACATTTTTCCAGAAAAAATGCAGTTTTTGACATTTTTCCAAGAAAAAAATTTGATTTTGACTTTTTTCTAGAATTTTTTTTGATTTTGACTTTTTTCTAGAAAAAATTTTGATTTTGACTTTTTTCTAGAAAAATTTCGATTTTGACTTTTTTCTAGAAAAATTTCGATTTTGACTTTTTTCTAGAAAAAAAATCGATTTTGACTTTTTTCTAGAAAAAATTTCGATTTTGACTTTTTTCTAGAAAAAATTTCGATTTTGACTTTTTTCT
>JANSTU010016064.1:0-14398 GCA_027564075.1 Bolitophila hybrida | reverse complement strand
AATAGGAGTAGCACAGCACAAACAGCACATTAGCATGACCTGACCACTCATGTGAACCCGTAATGGTCAATGAATCCTATGTCCCACAAGGGATTCTAGGATCCAATGAGAGAGAATGTACTTTTAGAAATATAATAAACGAGTTTATGTAAAAATGATCACAATTTCTTTTGTTTATTTTTACAAATATGAGCATGGAATTTATGTTATATAATACAAATGTTTTGTATAAAATATAATAAATAAAATAAAAATGTATAATATAATTTATGAAATTGTATTATAATTTATAATATATATATAGGTACACAACTAAATAAGTTATTACCGTTGCATCAATAAGTAGATACAATCAACTATTATCAAGTTTATTGTTTTCATTTATCTTGCACATTGTTTCCATTTCACAATCTGGAAATTTGTTAACACCTGTGTCCAACGTAATTAATCTATGTCTGCAAAATTATATTTATTATAGACTTTATTTTCTAGGAATGATGCTATATCAATTATATTTACCGAAACAACCAAAGCCACATCATTGCTAAAACCATCATTACAGTTGTAAATCCAAATGTTGCATATGTACCAAATCTAGTGTATACTAAGCCAACGCAGACAGGTCCTAAAATTCTTGATAAACACCCCGACCCGGTAATTATACCCATCCAGACACCTTGTGGTCGAGGTCCAAGTATTTTTGAGAATATTGTCTGAATTAATGTTACACCGATGGGGTATCCTATGCATGTTAGGAAATATCCAATTAGAAACTGGGCCATTGTAATGGCAGGTGTCGTGAGGCACCAAGATTGATTGATTGGACAACCCACGATCTCAAACACTGCATCAACTTCAGTTCTTGTTAATGTATCATTTAATAATATTTCAGTGTTATTCTGTCTTGTATCAATTGCTATTAAAAATAATAAAAATAAAAATTAATAATAATATGTAACATGCTTTATATGTTTATTATACCCATTTTGGGTAGTGCTTCTCCAAATGGTATGTATGATGCCCGGCCAAGTACCATTAAAAAGAAACCACCCCACAGTAATACCGTGCGTTCATCGAAACGCTTACATAGAGGTCCTATTGCCACAAAGGTTACACATGCAACCACAGCTCCAACTGACATCAGCAATCCCATATAATATAGAGCTTCGGCTTTAGTCCAGGCAAATTGATCCATTGTTAGAGAAGTACCAATTCTGTTGAAAATTTAAATATTAGATAATGAAACAATAAATCAAACTTCTATTTGTAGGCAAAACAATACTAATACCGCGTAAGCTAATGACAAAAAAAAACTCACGTCTCTAAAAGTACAAAATTAAAAACCAATACAAAGAAGGCAACTATTAATGTCCAGGCTGTGAAGTAATCTACTTTTGTTCCCTTCCACGTTTCTCTTTCTGTAGCCTTGTTCTGTAATTTCATAACTTCTATGTCCCACAAGGGATTACAGGATCCAATAAGAATTAATACATTTGCCTATGAAGCATCATATCCTCCCATGCTTGATGGACAACTATTACGACCTACGAGATGAGCATTAAGAAACAGGTAATCTGGAGTCACCACTTTAAAAAGTTGAATGGATTATTAGATAATGGCGACGGGGTAAGTGACAGAGCAATATTACGCACTGTCCATGAAACTGGTATTCAATTAATTAGATTCACATTTGATGACGTATCCGCAAACGTTGCAAAGGTCAGAGAACTGGAAAACAATCAAATCCAATATTAAATGTATTGAATGTGGTAATGGTTTGTAAACAATATATAATGAATGGTGAATTATTTAATATTAAAAAACGTGGTGGAGTACACTACCCCAAAAAAATACATTTATGATATGTAAATGTACTAAAGTTGAACTTTAAATAATAAGCAAAGATATATTTAAAAACATTTAATCATAAAATATTTATAAATAAATGTTTTAGACAATGTATTAAATTATTCATATTTGAAAATTTATTTCAGCATATTCTAATGCAAGATATAATAGATAGCCACAAAATATCTCTAATTAAAACCAAAAAAATATAAGAATACAAAACTTATTCATCAAATGAATCAATAAAATATAAATTAATTGTATTTGTTATTCATATTAATTATTTATCAAATGTAAACTTATGTAAATTAAAACACAAATTGAATATTTTGTTTTAATATTCTACAAATTGTTCATTTGCAGTTTCATTTTATAAATATAAAAATGGTGAGTCCAATGTACGCCAAAAACGGCAAACATTTGGAACAGAGGTACATCTGAAATATGTACATATTCTAAATACTCGTATGTATTTTAATTTATTATTTTCAAAAATATGTATTATTCGAATAAATTTTCCAATAAACTTTAATTTAATGATTTCATAAAACTAATTTATCAACAAGAAACTTTATATTTCTGTACCATAGATATGTACGTGCACAAGGTTCTGACTCAGATGCTCGAACGTTCAAATGCTCGAAAATCAAAAATTGGGGCTGGTGTAATAAATTATATGTAAACAAATAAAGTCAGTCTGGCTGTGTCTCGTAAAAAAAGTTTGGACATCTGACCTGCTCATGTACACAAGTACTTGAATGTGTTAATGGGTTTCGATGGTAATGTATGACGCGAGCTATCCTGAAGTATACTATATCAATGGTTTTAAATTATTTTATTATGTACCTACTATTTTAATTTGTTTAAACAAAAATTGTATTTTTTATTTTACCCGTTTTTTTACATTACATTACATTTGTATGATTTTATTTTGCAATCTTTTGAATTATATTTTTTTTTGTAATTTTTAAGGTAATTTAAAATAATACACATTGAAAAAATATAATATTGTTACTGAATACGACAATTATTAAATTTCCTAATTAATTGTTATTATATAATACATCTATTTATGTAGCATATCATGCTATAGATTCTATATATATTAAAACAAATAAATTAACGTACAGTATACCTATATATATAGCCAGCAAACTACAAATGTATTATGTGTTTAAATTGGGGGATATTCTCAGACTAGTTTTATCGATCGGATATTCTCGGCGCCGCGCCAAAACTGTTATTTAGAAGATACTTGTAATAAGAGTTCATTTCAGTTTAAATTTTAAAGTCATTTCATTCATCAGTCTTATATTACAATATTTCAGACAATTCAATAGCATTGTCAGTAATCTTCCAAATTATAAAATTTTATTTCACCGAAAATATGCAATTATAAAAACTTTAAAAACTTATACCTACAGTGTACTAGACTTTTAATTATTTTTTTAGGAAAACCTCGTTGTAATACTAAATGTTGATGATATTTTTTAACATCGTGAGAGTAGTTCGATACAGCGATTCCAGCAATTTTACAACTTTTTTTAAGTACTATTTCGATGGATCTCTAAAATACGCCTCAGTTTTAGTTATAAGCTCCTCATTTGACTAAAATCTCTTACGGGTGAGCTATCTCTTCAGGTTTGTAAATAGGTAGAAGTCACTGGGATCAGGCTTGGCGAAAACAGTGGTTGAGGGACCATTTCAAAACCATTGTTCCGTTTTGCCCACGTCAGAGTAGTACTGCTAAATATATTGCTTGCGCGTACCGTTGACATGCGTAGCTTTAGCTAGCTCACTGAATTTCACTTTTGGGTCACCATATCGTGGATTTTGTTTATATTTTATAGTGCCATCGGTGCTTGTACGACCCGTCGTGGCCATAAATGTAGATCAAAAATGTAGTGTCAAAAACGTCGTGAACTTCGCGGCCAACGAGCTTCTATAGGATACGTCATTTTAAGCCGCAGCCATTTAAGCTGCGACGTTTTAGGACGCGAACTTTTTGCCCGACGTTTTTGTTACCACCACTCTACTACTTGAGCAGACCAATCTCGTAGCCTATTTTGCGTTAAGAAATAGCCTTCGATTATACATTGGCTGTACAATGATACCAAGTAGACTTAAATTGTATCCCAGTTTGCTCAGAATACCCTAACATTCACACTACATAGGCCAGCCGTTTCGTTGATTTCTTCCCAACTCGGTTTAGATGTGTCGTGAACAACCGGTTTGTATCGATGTCCATACATTATTAACTTTCATACTACAGCTTTCTATGTATATATTCTGTATACTGCTCCCAACATTCCTTACAGTCTAAAAAATAAGTTTTTTATGCATTTTGCCGAATTTTAATTTGTAATTAAGGAAGACAATTTATTTCTGCCTTCGTATGTCGGCTACTGCACTTGAAGTTGTGGAAATCTCTTTTTCTTAACATTTTATTTTAGAAATACTTTTTTACATTTTAGGTGACTGGATATGCGGTTGGGGGGCGCCCCTGGTGGCGGAGACCCCCTAACTATGGGTACGGGCAACGACTATGCAGAACTTTGCGATCTGGGATCTTCGAGATGGAGTTCCAGAGGCTATCATCCGCCGCACAGTTCTCTGCATCATCCAACGTCCGCCAGTTCCACACACATCCGATCAAACAGCTTCGAAGCCGAGGACATTGTTGGACCGTACGGCAACGCCCGTATTGGCAACAGGTAATCTGATCATATTTAAATTCGATGTTTCTTAAATATTTAATTAATTTCAGTACAAGTTCATTACGAGGACGTTCTGGACTATATTACTCACCACCAGGTACATCATATACAATTGTAGAGCGACCGCATTCGCCACACTATTATTACAATACAGCAGGTGCTCCTTCAAAAGCTGGCTCACTTCCCAGTCGTGCAACCTATCAAGGATCATCCATCCACGTTCCGAGTGGTGCTGGTACCGTACCAAATTCAACGAGACACAATGGCAAAAAACAGCCAATTTCGCCAGAACAAGTCATTCGACTCTTTGGAACAACCACATCATCCTCATCAGTTCCTACCGGCTACCATTATAGCAATGGTACCCGCGATCGAGGACGAAGAAGTCCAGCCAGCAGTCCGCCATCAACAACACACCAGGTACCTAGTTATTTTTTTAATTAATTTGATGTATTGGCCAATGCTATGTTATTTTAGGTTTATCGGGAACGAGAACGAGATCGAAGTGTTCCTAACATTCATGAGCTATCAACTCGAACGGTAACAATGTCTCGTGATCAACATGACGCACACGGTTTTGGTATTTGTGTTAAGGGTGGAAAAGATTCCGGTGTGTATAAAAACATTTATATATCAATTACTCGATTAAACAAAAATTTTGAATTAATTATGTTTTTAAGTATATTAAAAATTTATACGAGTTAAAAATGTATTATAAAAAACATAGTAAGGATGACTATACATAAAATATGTAAAAAAAAAGTTTTCTATAATACGTCTAAGTATGCATGAATATAATGTGTATGCGTGTTATTTAACAAGCATTGCAATCGATAAAATTACTATACAAAACACTTAACGTTTGTCATATTCATCACTTAATAAAAGTTGTTTTTTTCATTAAAGGTGTTGGTGTGTACATATCTCGCATTGAAGAGGGCTCGTTGGCAGAAAGAGCTGGACTTCGACCGGGAGACACGATACTGGAAGTCAATGGAACGCCATTTACATCAATCAGTCACGAAGAAGCTCTAAAGGTAGAGTATAATCATGCCAATGTGAAATAACACCTATATAATAATTAGGGTTCTGTAATAAAGTGTAATATTTGTATTCGATTATTTTCTGTATTAAGGGTGTGATTAATGAAAATGAACTATCGCCTATTAAATCTATGTTTTCTATATATTAACCATTGCTTCCTTGCAAGTTTGAACATTTATTTCAACAATGGGGTACTAAATATTATATTCTTAAAATCCACTTAAAATAAATAATTATTATTTATTTATATTTGTTATAAATTAAAATTTCGTGGAAAATATATTTTTCTAAGTGCAAATGTAATGGTTAGGAGTCTTATTTTGCCCTTACGTCACAAACTTTGCAGTGTAAATGCAATAATCGAAATCTATCTTGATATTTACATTTGGAATTGTGTAACATAAACGCCATTATACACTTATTGTTCTGTATATGGGGGGGGGGGGTGTTTATATGAAAATTGATGACATCAATGTCTCGTCAGTTCCAATCAATAACCTATTTCAGAAAAACACTTCGGTTTGCCAAAAATCAAACTGGGGACCTCTCACCCGCCAGCCATCGCCGTATCCCACTCGGTTACGCCGACAGCGTCTGTTAAAACACAAAAAGCTGAGTCAATAATACTATTTCAGCATTTTGCTTTCTGACCTTTCACATTCTTGTAAAAACTTTGACTTGTATGTATCGGTGAAAACTTTTTTGCTTTCATTTTTTATGTTCTTAAAATAAGAAAATGAAAAATTTAAAATATGATAAAAATGAATAAATTTATATTATGTATTTAAACATGCTTAGTTTGGATAAAATGTTATGTATAATATATAACTGACTCTATAATATAAAATTTCTCTGATAATTTAAAAATGCTCCTTTTAACATGGAATGTTTTTTTCAGGTGCATACAATTTTATTTATTTATTATTGAAAAGACAAAAGTAAAAATTGGCAATAGAAATTAAGAATATTGTAATCATTATTCATAAACCTTAACATATATATTTATTTTAAATACCAAGTATATGACTTTCATTTCCTATTAATATGAGTAGAGTTCATGTATGAATGTACCTATTAATATATATAATATAGAATATAAATGTAGTATCACTGTCCTACTATAGTTTGGCTAGTTATTTCACCTAGAAATCCTTAATACATATAGAGACAATTTTACAAGTACTTTAAAGATATATATTTTTAATCTTATCTTATTTTAGAAAAAAAACTGATTTGATTTAAACAAATTTGATTTCGTCGTTTTTATATATAATTTTATAATTTTGTCCATTCGTCCACAGATTTAAGTTTTTCGTAGATTTTAGTATCGATTTGTTATTTTTATTATCGCTACATTCATTGCTGCTAGTTAAACCCCGCATAGAGCTCTCTCGTTTCTTCTATTGCCATTTTTTTCTTACGCAGAGATGTGTGCAGATTTTGAAGTCGTCCCGACAAATAAGTATGACTGTACGAGCACCGCCTACTCTGAATAATGCGGCATCTGTACACGGATTCGGACCTCCGGCAACAACTGGATCAACGCGTGAATCCTATACACAACCGTTTCGGCAAACATGCTCTTGGATGGATAGGCAAGGTCGTCCGGCTTCACCTCCGATGGAATACGGTGGTCGAAGACATGAACGCAGGGATCGGTAAATATTTTTATTTTCTAAAAATTTACCAATGTTTCTATAAATATACTTACATAATAGAGTAAGGAGAGTCGAATTACTTATTGAGCCAGGCCAGTCTCTTGGACTGATGATCAGAGGTGGAGTCGAGTATGGTCTTGGTATTTTTATTACCGGTGTGGATAAAGAAAGTGTGGCTGATAGAGTCGGATTGATGGTAAACAGTAAATAATTTTAAAATTTCATAATTAAAATTGTGTTTTTTTTTAAATTTAGGTTGGTGATCAAATTTTAGAAGTGAACAGCCAGTCATTTTTAGAAGTTACTCATGACGAAGCTGTAGGTCAATTGAAGTACCATAAACGAATGTCACTTTTGGTTAGGGATGTCGCTAAAGTTCCGCATTCATGTACATCTGTTGACCCCGAACCTTGGGATGCCTACAGTCCAACTGGAACCAGGTAAAACGTAATTTACATTCTACAAATAAAATTCTTATGTTTTTTGTACAGGAGCAGAAGAAAATGTCCGATATCAGCGATGGTGGAGGAAAAAGCCAGATCTCTTTTGCCACGACAACTTTTTGCAAGTCTCTCTTACTATATAGCAGAATATGGTGCGAGAGGCATGACCATAGATGCCTTTGTCGCCGTTTTATTAGAAATGCTAGACACACCAGAGAAGGTTACTTATTAAATTACATTTTGCCAAGGTATTTTATCTATAATACAAGTTTTATCATTTAAACAACAGCATACGTTAGTAACTGAAATAAGAGAATTAGTATTTCCCGAAGACCGAACTAGATACGACGAACTGGTTTATAGAAGAGATGCTTACTCGACTGACAGGGATAGACACCGGGTGAGGGTAAGCTAATAACAAAACTATATAACACTGAACTATAAATAAAACATGATTTTGATGAATTTATGCCTGCAGAGAAAAGGAGACATCGGACATGCACACGAATTACTGGTAAGACAGTTTCTTATATCGTAAAAGTTGTATATGCCCAATATTTGAGTTACCATAATATATAATCAGGAATTAAAACAATATTTTAATATGTGTCATGCTGGTAAATAAGAAGATATATTTGTTTTAATAATAAAATCACAAAAGTATTTAACAAATTTAGTTTTTTTTTGAATTTACTAAAACAAATGTTTATACAAATATTATAAATTTAATTAAGATTGTTTTTAATTTAATAATTAATATTGAAAATGCCTTAAAAATCTGCGTGACACTGTATTTATATTGATATTTTATAATGCTCGTAATTCAGCTTGCTAAAATTTTTGCACACGTTTAAAAAAAAACAATTGTTCATTAATTTAACAACCCTACAAAATCATTATTTTAAAGGAAAGATTTCGGTAAGAAATTTATAAAATGGTTTTAAAATTGTAATTCATGTTGGGTAGGTCTTGTAAAATCTAGAAAGAATTGTTCTTAAATCGATATGCTATAAAACTAAATATAAAATGATTTTTTTTACCTGTAATAAGAACATAATATATTGACACAAGCAACGAATGCCAATATCAAAAATTAAGCAAGCTTTCACCTTAACCATGTCTTGTATGCACTATATTTAAAGCACTCCAAACGGTTTGCACTTTATTCTTGCTTTTTATACAACTATCTTGCATTGCTCCATTTTTAATTTTGCGCCAATTAATCATGGCATTATGCCGTGTTTGTCTGACTTTGTAGAACAATTGTTCATATTTTTGTGTGACAAGTTTTTTATATGCAGTACTTAAAATATGTGTATAAATAATCAGAACTTTGTTTATATCATTAATTTTGAGTTGATTTGATTTGGTGACAAAAATGCACTCCTCGGCAGTGACCAAATAATTTGGTTGCGAAAATGCAATTGATAAGAAGTCCTCCTTAAGTCTGTTGCAAAAATGCATACCGCCAATTCTTTCCAAAAGTTCTTCATAGAATTCGTATCTTCGTTCTCTGTCTAGCTGTCATGATCCTCCTAAACAGGGGACCAGGAAATCAAACTATCTTTGGCTTGGTGAGATAGAGCGATTCCAACACCCTCTCGGCGTGATGTTTCATGGGCTGTTCTACCAGAGAACAATATAGCTCTTCCATCGGATTCGGCAAGCTCACCAGAGCAATTTAGCCAAGTCTCGCTCAGTCCAAGAACGTGCAGCTTGTGCCGCCTCATCTCGTTTATGACCTGTTCGCGTCGAGTGTTTGATAAGTCGTTAAAAAAATGATTCGGTAGTTCGCTTCCAAAGAATCGTGATTTCATATGATTTATGGTTTTAATTTTAAATATTTGGATGTTGAGATATTGAATTCACATGAAATATCAAAAATATCGGTGATTATCAAACTCAATTGTACACTTCATGTGCGTTAAAAAATAAAAAAATGGGCAGAAGTCGGTGAATTAATATCAAAACTTACTCAATTTCGAACCCATAACCTTAGTTCCATAATAAATATTAACCTTGATATTCGAATTCAGCGGGAGCATAGTAAAATCCACCACTCATCAAATGTACACAATTTCAAAACATTCAAAAGAAGAGAAGGACTTGATCTATGAGATGAATGAAGAGGTATATAAAAAGGCTATAGCCTATAAGATGACAAAATCAAAGGGAGCTGCTTAGTTGATATTGATGAGTCAAGTAATATAGTGGCCAACAACACATATTTTGCGCATAATATTCACCTGGCCAGATAGAAAAATAGCCAACCGGGTTGACCGGTAATAATTTGATTAGGCATTTACAGTACGGATTTAATTCCAAACAAACCTTTTTTTCTTTTTTTAATTTTTTTTTTAATTTTGCTAACAATACTAAATACAAAAATTCAAATAAAAAATAATATCTAAACTAATAATAATACTTTTTTCTTCGTCTCCTATACAAGCATGTACAATAAACAGATAAATATTAATAAAATACACCTAATACCGTACTCAATCGGACTAAAACCATTAAACAAATATCGAATTCTCCACCTGGTCTCCTGAATTGGCCTGCTATAAGCATATCTGTCAGATTTCTCAGTGGTCTTGGATGCAACAGCTATTTTTTTGCTATTTTCAAATTATTGTACTTTGTGCATAGTCCGTTTCGAGACAATGTTTTAAGACAAGGTTTAGTGTTACAGATTTGGTGGTCACAATACTGCAAAACTGTGTTCGTATGTCATTAACATAGTTCGTACTTCTGTTTAGTGCAAATTCATATATAATATAAAGTTCATGATAGAACTTACGATTTGATACAAAATCCTAATATCTTTTTGACTCTTTGGAAGAAATTCACAACACTACGGCTACCCATAGCTAGTATAATAATTCACCAGAAAATAGTAAATATGAGGACAATGATGTAATTCTCACAAATTGTGAAAATATTAATTAGTTTTACCTTTACATGTAAATGCAATGATTATAAAAAGGCAAAATTAATTTTTATTATACGTATTTTATTAAACAATACAGTAACGACAGTCCTAACAGTTTATAAATTATGACTCCTTTGTTTCCGCAATTTGAAGCATATATTTTTGCTAAGCACATACCTAAAAATATGTTTGTCTGTTATTTGGCCAAAAGCCCATTGGAATAAACTAAATTATCACGATTGGCCGAATGTTAAAATTCGCCGAATAATACGATTAACCGAAAAATGTTTGGCGGAATGAAACACGCTTAGCCGATACACTTTTAGCTGACACACTATTACCCAAGAAACCACGCAAAGCCAGCTTTTGGATATGGGCTTGGCGTAAATTTTATATGATATATTGTTTTGTGTTTTAAAAAGCACATATTACGCCAGTCTTAGCTTGGGATGCTCGCGCAAATGAAGGTTTGAGCATCTGAGCTGGACCCCTATAAAATCGCCTGTCTTTGGTAATGTGTGTCTGCTAAAAGTGTGTCAGCTAATCGTGTTACGGCCAGTCTTGTGTTGGCCAATCGTATCATTCTGCCAATCTTGATTCGGCCAATAGTATCATTCTGATAATCGTATTTTTCGGCTAATCGTATTATTCGGCTAATCGTATTATTCGTCCAATCGTGATTCGGCCAATTGAAATTCTGCCAATCTTAGTACAATCAAAAAATATGTACCATTTTTATGATTATTGTTGATAACAAAGCATTTATTCTATAATATATTATAAGCACAATCACGCCAGCCATTGCCAAAATAGTTTGCAATAATTGCAATTGCTAATTCTATATAAATTTCCTTCTAAATATTTAAGCATCCTCTAAACGTAAAAAATCAATTATAATTACTAAATAAGTACATGTTACAATGCCCAGGTTTCAGAAGTCGATTTAGAGGTAATGGCTGCTACAGGTACAATGCAATGTGAGGAGACTGCGACAAGTGACACTCGACCTCGGTATAACCAATTATAAATACCAATACTATTGAAATGCATTTATATATCTAACCTAAATTCTGAATTGCGTTTGAATATACGCAGCTCAAAAGCTCCATTAACGTATCGCCCACTCTCGGCTGGTCCCATTCTGCACCATCACGCATCAAATCGTCAGTTAATAGGTGGTTCACAGAATGACCTGCCACGATATGTTGTATCACCTAGTAGAGGTGGACGATTCCAAAGAGGTTTTAAGGTGAATGCTTAATATATAGTACTTCTTAAAAATCCAAAATAGTATTTAAATTCAACTCAAAGTATTGGCATTCGGTGCGCGTATACCCAACAAAATCAGTAAGCTAATTTATTTTAATATTTCAAAAAATATTTTATTAGGACTATGGCTGTGACGATGCCCGTTCTCGACGCGGAAGTGAAACGCAGCTGCATCGGTCCTCCTATGACCAAGATTCGGTAAGAAATTTTGCAAGATTTTAAATTATTTGATATGTTTTTTTTTATTTGTAAATATTTTTAAATTATATATAATATCAGAGCACCGTATACTATATACAGATAAACAATTAAAACTAAATGTGTTAACATTATTAAAAAGTATAAGTTATAGCTTTTCTTGCAAAGCTTGTCGAAGCTCTTCTGTTTCGCTTCGAAACTTCCGTTTAGTGACATTTCCATTAGCAATATTGTAGTCTCTAGGAGGCTCTCGTGGTCCTCTTGAGTTTCTAGTCGAATACGTTTTGGATCCGAATTTGGGTCGTGGTATACGCATTTGCTTGACATCCGATAACCAGGCTTCCATTTTGTAATGAACTATAATACAAATATATTTTATGATTATATTTCTAAATATTCGAGTATACCTATATACAAAAAAAAAGCTAAAAGACATTAGTCCACATCATCGAATCAAATTACTGTATTTTTTTCATTCTAAAACTGAACGAAATTAAAGAACAAGATCTTCTAAATAAAATGACCTCGTTCGAGGTTACTACACTGAATAAGCATGTTAAAGATCAACGATGAGTTCTGCCTATAGTGGTTTACTGCGCAGTGGTATTATAACGAAAATTATCTCAGCAAAAATAGTACATATATATAATATATCTATATAATCACTATTTTTGCATTAAAAATCATAATAACAATTTAACAATTTAATAAACTAGGCTTTTTTCCATATATGCACAATAAATTACATAATTCGTTCATAGAACAGCTAAATTGAGAAAGCTTTAAATTTTATATTATTTTGATGGAAGTGTTTCAAATAAACAAATGTAACAAATATTGTATATGTTATAATCAGTTTCAATGATGTAATAAATTTGAGCTACAAAAATTCAATAATATATGCACTGATTTCTGGTTAATAGTAAAGTAAAATAATATAATATAAAATATAAATAATTTCACCAATTATTTCTTTTTAAAATAGTAAAATTAACACATTAATCACATAATTAATTTATAATTCACCTGTACAATGTATATGAGGCAAGATTGAGCAAATTCGCACGCAAGTCTCTGACTGCACACTAATTACCACTGGCAAACAAACACACACAAACTCAAATAGTTACAATCTAGTGCAAATTAATAATTACGTTTACAAATACAAGAACAATATCATTGCACAGAAGACGTCGACAGTGAATGTTCACGTGATTTGAACGCTTGCAGTATTTTAAAAAAATCCACAAATCCAAGAAATCTGTGGCTAAGTGAATGTAAATACACAACAACACCAGAAATACAAGTAAGTGTCTTTGGCTCGACCGCTTTAAGAACACTGAAATCAGAAACTAACTCTCCACTCTTCAGACCTGACCGTGAGTCAGAAGAGTAGCTGTGGCGCGTCGAACGTCTGCGCAAAAGCAAAACATACTGAAAGTCTCGCGTGTTTTACATCGTGAGATTATGCTTACTTACTTTCTTATAAAGTCTTATACATATTATGAATAAGTGTACATGTTATGCTATTAAATAAACGTAAATATCCGTATGCAACTTACATATCGAAGAACGGAGGGGAACCATATGTGTAAGCTGAATTGCAAAGTAGAACGTGTTAGGTGCGTTTTTCAAGCATTTAATATGTTGTTTGTAAGAGTAATAATTTCTGTTTATATCTATGCTCCTCTTGCTGTATTTCTGTATGTAGGTTGTAGGTATGTTTTTTTGTATTAAATATAATATACATGAAACAGCCATTAGATTTTTGAATATGGAAATATTTTTAAAATATAATAATAATATAAATTTTTGCAAAAATAAAACAAATATTTTAAATATCACAAAAAAGTATTGAGAGAGCTGGATAAGTGTGAGTTGGAGATACATAATACGGACCGGAAAGTGTTTAATCTGGTTGATAATTATAGAACTCTCCTATCCATGAAATATCAAGTATTGTCTGTCCAATCTGTAGTTCTCCACGTTTTCTCCTACTGATAATGAACGTACAATTTATTACGCCAGTCATAGTTTGTGAAGTTTTTTTTGCGCACCGAGAATAATCTTGCTATTTATATTCGGAATCGTGAATCACTTATTGTTCTGTTCATATCGTGTATTATATATAAATTCCTCCAATCCCTATTCGGGACATAGGGAATCAGCAACAAAGTTGCGGAACTGGACGCGGTTGACGGCCAAAACCTTCATCGCCGTCCAGTTCGTTTGAGCTTCTGCTAGCTCTCGTTCGACTGTGCGCCTCCACGTCGTTTTCGGTCTACCTCT
>JANSTU010016053.1:0-14398 GCA_027564075.1 Bolitophila hybrida | reverse complement strand
CAATAGGAAGGGTGTAGTGTTCCACCAGGACAACGCCAGGCCACACACATCTTTGGTGACTCGTCAGAAGCTACGGGCGCTCGGATGGGAGGTTTTATCGCATCCACCATATAGCCATAAGTATAGGACATAGCGCCAAGTGATTACCACCTGTTCCTGGGCCAAAAAGAGGCTTATGAAAAGTGGCTGTCCGAGTTCTTCGCATATAAGGAGGGGGGTTCTACAAGGGGGTATTAAAACGGCGCATATTTGAACTCAATCCGATCACTGTAACTCTTTTTATAAAGCATTAAATAAAGAGCAAAAAGAATAAGAATAAGTCAATAGTTCTTCATCGTGTAGTAAACGGGGAACGATAAACATTTACGTGCATTTTGAAACGAATAAGACTATGACCAAAAGTGGTCCCGGATCATATCGTGTTTGACGAGGTACACGTTGCTCGTGCCGCTAGAAACCTTTAGACATTCTCCTCTGCATTTTGGCAAGCCTGTGCCTTGTGGTGAGACTGCACTTGTCTCATTCTTATATTCAGGTCAGGTCACAAGAGATTTGTTTTGTTCACCGAACTATTATTCCTCTGATTTCGATATTATACATCGATTTTCATATATGATATCTAGTATCTAATAAATTAGAGTGGTCATTATCCGAGCACACAGAACATTAAACTAGAATCTAGAAGAATCATAGAGTAATTGTTTGTATATTCATTCTCATGTGACAATACTGACAATTGTTGCGGCTTTCCTTAATTTGCTCAATTTGTGTTCCCTACTCATAAAAGTCTACGTACACTGTTTTCACGATATAAATGCACTCAAAGAATTAATGATAATTTCGTATAAAACCTTTTAGCAATTCTGGACCACCTTTAATATTATTCTATACAAAATAAATAAATAAAAGACAAAAAACAATGTTTATTTAAATTATTTATTGACGTGCGTTTGTACAGCTCGAGTTGTGCTGCTCCAACGTCGATCATCATATGACTTTATTGCAATATAATGCAATTTCTTTAATATATACATATATGTATATATATATAAATTTAAATTAGGTATACCTATTCATTTTTTACATAATTTGTTTCTAGTACATTTTTGTTGTTTCTCTCTTCTTATTTCTTGCTTGTGTACATTTGTGTGTAGGTGTTTATGTGGGTATGTGTGGTGTAAGTGCATTTGTGTATGAGGATGAAAAGTGTTTAGTTTTGACGTTTTCATTAATTTAGATTTATTCTATTACAAAAAAGGCATTTTTTATGTTGGTTTACGCATTAATAGTACAGTATTTGAGTTTTTTTTGTTGTGTATTTGTGTGTGTATTTATGTAATTTTAATTTGGTATCACGCCAAACGAAAAGGCACTATTTTAGGACACATTGACATTGTAGAATTACATAATATAATATATAGTGTATATAATTGTATTTTTGTAGTGTGTGTATGTGTGTGTGTGTGTTTAATTTTGGTCATTATTATGTTCGTTTGTTATCGGAGTTGTGTGTGAGTAGCGCGAAAGTTTTTGTGGTATAATAATGGACACCAGAGGAGCTGACTGGTATTGATATGTCAAATAAACTGACAGTTAAAGTATTGTCTACTACAAATAAATATTATTTAAAAAATAATGTCTTTTTGTGACATAGCTTGTTTATAGTTTTTTGTAAAATAACGCTTTTAATGTTGAAAAAGCAAGATATTTAACAGTTCTTCGAAAATGGATACATTTCAGTCAATAAAATTAAGATAATCTCTTTTTTAAAATAGTTCTCCTTTTGGAAACAAAAGTAACCACTACGAACTTTCGCTCCTAACTCATAAAACTATACCCCTTAAACTTGTGTGTATTTTAGATTGTGTGTTTGTGTGGGTGTGTGTGTGTGTGTGTGGTAGTAGTGTGCGTGCATGTGTGATGTGTCTATAAGATTGTGTTGTTGTGGGCCCAATACAAGCCGGTATACAAATATTCAAAATGGCTGTCGCGAGACGTCATTAGTGTGTAATCTCATTGTGTGTTTACATTTTATACAACTGGTTCATTTTATAAGAGAAGAACAAAAATCATAAGAAGCGTGTGTGTGTGTATCTCTGTTTCGTTTTCTTTTTTTTTTATACAATTATTAAAAAATAAAAATATATAATATATACACAATTTCTCTGATGGTATGTACAAATTTATAGATATACAATATAAATAGAACTAGCTTTCAAATTACACAGTTAGTATTTATACAATAATCATAATTTATATACTCTTTATATATGTGTCTATATGTACAGTACGGTGATTTGCTCCTTAGCGTATTTCTAATATAAATTTATATAGATTCTAATTGTTTTCTTGTTTGTGTTTGTTTACAAAATACTAAAACTGTATGATTCACGTATAAAAGGCATTGTTCAATAATTTCTCTATGTATATTTATTATATTAATATCATTTGCAATATTCTCAACATGTTTGTCTCTGTGCAATAACTATATATATATATACACAAAAATTATATTTTGTGTATAAATATATGTCTAGACCCAAAGGGTTGAGCTCCACTCACGCCGCACGCACGCACGCACATATAAACGTTAGTGTCGCCGGTTTGCTGGGTTCTCTGAATACAGATCAACTTCAAATAGACAGCATTGCCTTTAAGTACAGCATTGTGAAGTGAAGAACCAAGTAAAACAGGGAAATCGCACGCCAGCGTGCAGACCCACGTATGGAATTTTTCGTGGGACAATCACCCTAGAAACGTATTAAATGTTCTCAATGTTGCTTCCGCTGTTGGAAGTGTCACCGGCACGGACTCAAGTGCACTTCGAGCCAGCACGGACAGGCTGTGACCTCTTGGCGCTGGTACTTTGGACCCCATCCTTTGGCAAAACTAATTCGAAGGCTATACATGTCAACTGGTCCAGTCTGTGCACCGGCAATGTAGCTCGGCCATACATACGATTCATTGGCAGCCCTGCATTAAGAAAAAATAACTTTAGTAAATAAAAAAAAAAAAAAATAAAAAAATTGACTTACCTCACGTGATCGAAGGCTCGGAGACAGTGGCCGGGCGGCACTCGGTACACCAGCAAAGAACGACAGTCGACATCGCTAAGCGTGGGCGAATGTACGAAAACCGGAGCCGCAGAGCGATTGTACAGCCAGACACCGTCAGATTCTCGGCTCAACGTAACGCCAAGGCCGATTTTTTGACGGGCTTTCAGGACGGCATCTGGAGTTGCGGTGCGTCGCTGCATAGCCAATGTGGACAGACATAGGCCGTCACCGCGTGCCTGTTCGGCAAAAACGTTGACGGCGGAATTTTCGACGGGAAACAGTCGGCCGACACGCTGTGTGAGTTCCCAGTAGGCCAGCTGGCACCATCCCGTCGAGGATGAAGATTCTAGAATGAAAAAGAAAAAAAAACGTGTTATTTATATGTCTCGAGCTTGTAAAGTGATAATGTATAAAACTTTATTATCGACAATTCTGACATTTCAAAGACATTGTCGTTTCTGACGTTTAAACAATTTTACATGAAATATCGATATATCACGACATATTTTACAATTAAACAATTCAATAAAGATTACTCGATAATTCTCTCGATATTGTCGTTAAGAATTATCGAGCTACTTCTTTGTCGATAAATTCGGACAGCTAATTTCGAGATAACACGATAATTCAAAGTCGGCAATAGAAATATTAAATTATTTCAATAATTCGGACAGTGCATATTGCCAATTATATCTAGATAACTTGACAAATCTAACGTTTAAGCAATTTCTAATTAGTCGTAGTTATAAATCGATTTTGTCGATACGAATTATCGGAATACGTATCTATCCCATTTTTTGATTTTAAAATATAATATTGTACTTCCATCAAACAAACAACTGAAAACGCATTCGTTGCTCGGAAGACCCACAATATAACAAAATGTGTGCCAAATATGCCAATGACAAAAAATAATTCATATTAATAAAGCGTAATTATATTATTGATGTGCAACATGTGCGCGACGCCGCGGAACGGCGTTAAAAAGCACTTAAGTAAACTTATATAGTGCGCACGAGCACCGAGTTCCGAGTTGTTATGTTGCATATGCGCTATACTGTGCTCGCGTGTGTGTGTGTGTGTGTGAATGTGTGAAACGCGAGTGCGCGTTCTAATA
The DNA here is from genome assembly GCA_027564075.1 of Bolitophila hybrida. Classification (NCBI taxonomy): domain Eukaryota; kingdom Metazoa; phylum Arthropoda; class Insecta; order Diptera; family Mycetophilidae; genus Bolitophila; species Bolitophila hybrida. Next base: position 10,225 of record JANSTU010016053.1, on the reverse strand, counting down.
GCGCGACTGGCGCCGGCGCCGAACACAACTTAAATTATATCCGAAGCGAGGCGACGCGCAGCGCTGACACAGAGTGTCGCCGCGTTTTACACATATTATCACATATATTATAAAATAAAAAAAAAATATAAATAATAAGTCTAATATGTAATTGGCGCACACATAAAAAAGAAATTCCAAATCAATTTAGTGTATAATGGACAATAAATCGCGAGTGTCCCAACTTTAATTGCAATAATCGAAAAGCGCTTTGATGCGGTTAATTTTTGAAAGCAGGCAACGCAAACACACACACCCATGTGTAAATGGATTTGCGTGCGCGTATGTGCGCACTATTCTGTGCATGGGTACATGAACGTAGGTGTGTGTGTGCTGCTTTTAGCTTTGTGTCTGTGTTTGTACTTTGTATACGAAGCAGAGGCGCCATGCAATCGCTCCGTCTAGTCATTTCGGCCGCCTGAAGCGCGCTCCTCGTTTTCGTTGGCTTTTTTAAAATATGTATGTGTGTGTGTGTTTAAGTATATTTTATCATTGTACATTATAAACATACTTATTTCCAAGGCGCACATTTATAATTGTGAATACGAGACAAAAATAAAATATATATCTGTTTTTGAATATAATTATGGGAAAAATATCATATTTTTGCACTGAGAGAGAGGCACAGTTTTACGTAAAATGCTTCTGTTAATCGCACATTTCATTGATTTCGCATTGCATAATTATATATGTATAAATGTAAATAAAGAAATTTACTAAAACTAGAGTGTGGCGTGCCACTGAGCAACTTGAGCATTTAACGCAACAGTTTTGTACATTGTAGGGTTAACGAGAAATATTGTCGGCGCCAGAATGCGATTGTGTAAATCGTGAAATATTATTTTTGGTATAGAAATAGCAATACTGTCATTGGTCTATAAATCATAGTTTGTGAAATCATTTGTAATCTAGATGAAAATCTTTTAGTTATTTGAGGGAAAGCATATTGTTTTTATGTCAGAAATTGGCAAATTATAATTTAACAAAAAAAACAAAATCAAAGAATAAATTTAAAAAAAAAACAATCTTAATAAAAAAACACCTCGATCTGATGATTACTCGCAAAATATGTCAGTGATTTAAGCTGACGGCCGAGGCACTTATGCAATATGAAAGAACTCAAGTGCCTCAAGTGGATCATGTCCAATATTTCAGATTTATCGTTTTGTTCGCTCAATAACAATAATCACACTTGCTCGCACACACACACACACTGACTAAAATACAGACAAATAGGAAAATGTATAGTTACACTGTGTAAAAATATATAGAAAAATAAAAACTCATAAAATTATGAATTCGTAACGAAACGTGAAAATATGATGTGGTCACGCAAAGTTTAATAACTCTGATGCGTGTCATTTGGACCTGTGCCAAGAATTGTTCGGGTTAGTCATAATATTGCGTTCGAATGGGTTTCGGTGAAGTTTCTGTTTTTGTATTATTATTAATATTTAATTTTAAACAAAGTTACAGTGTAAAGTTATTAATTACATTGAAAACTAATGTTGGTTCCTCTCTTCGCCTCACAGAGAAAGCAATTGCACACGCACAATTAGTCAGAGTGTGACAGAAGGCGCCTCGCGAAACTGCTGCCGCGTTGTCGTCGTTATGCGTGTTCGCAGAGGCGCCAAAATTCCGCCGATCGCATTCCAAAATAAGTACACAAATACACAAATGTCTGCAATTGCATATGTATGAGTGTGTGTGTCTCACGCAAACATCATTATTATAAATATATATATTATTTTGTATATGGGTATATGTGTTTTTTGGCTGACATTACGAAATCTTATCGTGAGCGCGTCTTTTTTGAGTGTATATATATATAAATATATTATGTGCATAGCAGCTATGCGTACTATTTCAATAATAACAGATTTTCGCGTGAGTGCGATAAAATTGAGGACACACTAACACATTTTCGATGTTTTCGATTATTATTATGAGAATTGTTTGTTTAGATATATATGACAACCAGAGTTCAGGTATTTCGTGTGGCCATTGAAATTGATGAAACCAATTTAGATGCAGACGCGCTTTTCAAGTGACTCAATTAAGAATTGCGTGCACGCGCGCCATTTATCGTACGATACGGTTATGTATAAAAGTATCATACGCAAATTCGGCCAGACGGCGGCGCCGGCAACCTGACGACCGACGCGACGAGACGCGGGCGTGTGGCGCCTAAATCGCGCAGAATGTCTGAATGTTTTGCGGTTGCATGAATTAAAAATAATTTATAGGAATTATTTGCGTTTTTTTTTTTTGTTTTACTTTTTAATTACCATTTTTATATAAAAAAAGAGAATAATTTTATCGAGTGTATTTCCAGAACTCAAATAAATCTTGTCGTTATTAATCCAAGGTCACAGAGCGTATATTGTGACCTTATTATTCGATTCACTCGGGACAATTGCAAGGCACACATACACACTCATACTTAACCACATAACAGAGAATTGCCATTCATGAAATTCACCGGTATACGTATCAATATAATTAAAATGGTATGCATATACACATAAATATATATGTACATTTTTAAACACAGGTGTGCGCGAACAGTCGTTGAAGCGGCCGCGACTTGTGTGTGGCGCTCGGATTATGGCGCCTATTGTCTTTATGGCGCTCGGTCACAAAATCAATAACACACACACACACATATATACATGCTTTATATAGGTATACTTATACAAAGTACACATTTTAACACACCTAGCTAGGTTATATTTCTTATATTTATATACAAAGTTGTTCATATAGATTTTTGTCAGTGAAGGTATTTCGATCGTGTATGTATACACGTTTAATAAATTAATGAGAGCGTATGCGTGTATAAATGGGCATAAATAAAGTATAGCAATAAATGTGTGCTTTTATTTTGGAAAGAAATCATAATAAAGTACACATATGGTATTTTAAAGAAATTTAAAAACGAAGCGAAATCTATATAAATATACAAAATTCATCTTCAAAACGGTTGAAAATCAATGTGTGTACATTTGCGTGTGGTGAAGACCATTACACAAAGAAACAAGGAATTGAGAAATAAAGTCATGGTTATTACACATGATATAAACACACTCATTACCCACAATTATTTAAATTCCAGACACTTAAACAACATAATTATTGTTTCACAAATTACATTCATATAGAAAAGCCACCATAATTTAAAAAAAGTAATAAACATTTTTGCTGTACCTCCACTACAAACCATAAACCAAAAACCATGAACCACTTATCATCTTAAAAATTGTAGTGTTGAATCTGTACACGCACATATACATGTAAACGTTAAATGACGTCTGTCAAAATTTTTGTAATTTTAGGCCTTTTTAATAGTTAATATCAATTATATGAATTTTTTGGAATTTATTCATTATAAAATCGTGTTTCAAAATTTCTAAAGTGCCTAAACTTTTAAAATGTTGTGTGAATACAGCAGAATTAAATTTAATAAATTATCAGAAAATATCTATAAATGCCTTTTGGTCATCTTGCTGATAGTCGATGATGTTTTCAAGCATTTTCTCATATTAGGGGAGCTAGTGAATTTACTTTAACCCTTTGATACGTTTTATACATGTGCTTGTATATAGTTTTTCATATAAAATTAGTCGTTTTTGTACAATAATTGAAGTGTAAACTTGATGTACACAAACGTGTACAAACTAAATAGTAACGTACACAATTGTGTACTTGTCGACAATCGTATAGATATATACTGCAGATACATTAAATTAGCTCAAACGTTTTTTAGATAAACCACTCCATAGAATGGTCTTCATGGCATCGTCTTCAAGGTCCTGGTCTAAGCAGTTGACGGATTTAGAGCTATTCCAAATTTTAAATGCAGAAGATTCTGAGATAGAGTTGTCAGACGAAGAAAACAACGGCGATGATGTTAGTCTTCCTACTTTATCTAAAAAACGCAGCATTTATGATGAAGTAATGGGTGGTTCCGATGTTGTTTCTGAACATATTATTGAGGAAGACGAAGAAAATGAATCCAGATCTACAATTATTTTACCAGCCAATAATGAAAATGTAATAATTGAATTTAAAGATCAGTTCTCGCAATACATCGCACGGAAAAAAATATGTGCAATTTCGAAGACAGAAATTTGTTCCTAATAAAGTCCAGTTTGAAGGCATAGAGGAATCAAGTCTTGAATTTGATATAACCACCGAAACACCAATGGCATAGTTTTCAAAGTTCATTCCTAAAGAAATGTACGACAGATTGGCCACTTCTACAAATTTGTATATTGAACAAAAAGAACAGGCTCTCGATCATTTAAACGTACGAACGAAGATGAAATGATGAGATTTTTTGGAATCCACATATTAATGGGAACAATGAAACTGCCACAAGTTCGAATGTACTGGAGCAAATATTTAAATATACATTCGTCAGTGATGTCATGCGACCGATTCCTGCAACTTCGAAGCAATTGTCATCTTGTCGACTGCATGGAAATTCCTGTTGATTGCAACGACAAATTTTATAAGACTAGACCTCTAATAAACGCCGTGCTAAGTTATTGCCGCGAAGTTCCTATAGAAGAAACGTTGTCTATTGACGAGCAGATGGTGCCTTTTACTGGCTTATGGGAGGTCGTCGGTTCAATCCCAGTAGGTTCCTCGTGCTATTAATAGCCTATTTCTGAAGTAGGTTATTGATTTGGAATAACGGAACAGCTTGTTTAAAAGCACATCGGTGCCTTAAAAAAAAAGCGGCATGTCAAAGTCTGAGTGTATTGCCGAAGTTAATTTCGGTAGTTGCCTCAGGGAGTAGGTGGAAGACGCTATTGTGTACTGTCAAATTAGTTTGTACAGTCACATATACGTCTGAAAACTAAGTACAGTTCGGGTATACATTTCAAGTCATGAACGAGATGAGACGGTACAAGCTGCACGTTCTTGGACTGAGCGAGACTCGGCTGAATGGCTCTGGCGAGCTTGTTCTCTGGTAGAGCAGCCCATGAAACAACACGCCGAGAGGGTGATGGGACCACTCTCAGGTTGCGAACGGCAACTGTAGTGCACAGACGACCCACTCGAATGCTACACTCCCTAGACGTTGCTAGACTAAAAATCCCTGAGGTCAAGCAACGGTTTTGCATAGAACTGCGAACTAGGGCAGCTCTGGTAAACAGCAATCAACCAAAGTAATTGGAAAGTAATTGTAATGCTTTCCGCAGCAGTGGGGAGGAAGTGTACATTGTGTACATTATGGCATAAATAGTCTTAGCCAGCTAGCCAGCCGGCTTAGATCGACGCCTTGTATACATTAACAGGACATTTTAGAAAACAAATATTTATTTGGGTTTTATTAAAATGAATAATAATAAGTATGAAATCGTTCAATTAATTCATACATTTATTTTTCAACTTCAACAAAACGTTTTAAGGAGATATTTTTTTTTTTTTAACGAATACATGGTTTTTTAGCTTGTAGCTTTCGGTCCAAATATGAAGGTCAATCCGCCACCGATAATTTATCTTCGGCTTGTTAGCTGACTTTGGCAAAATACTTTCAAAAAGTATTTTGTACAAAATACTTTAAAAATAATATTTTAAATACTATTTCAGTAAAATACTTTTTTGTCGGTTTTGTCTCGGACCGGTTGTATATTAGACTTTTTCAGAGATATTTAAACATTCATTTTCAAAAAAAACTTATATTAAAATTTAAATTGAAGTTATTAAAATATTTATTTATTTTATTTAGAAAAAACATTTAAGAAATGTTATGAGATGGCTGACTAAATTAGAAATTCTTACTATATTACGTGAATAACGACTGTTTTCAGTAAAATAATGTTTTCCAAATATTTTGTTATGCGATTTCATGTATTTTTCAAAAGAATTTCTTTTACAAAAATAATAAAATTTATATTAAATTCAGTAAAGGAAATATTTAATTGTTTTATTATTATATTTTTAAGAAATATTTAAGAATTATTATAGTATGCCTGAGAAAATAAGAGATTATTATGACGTTATTGAAGATTTTTGAATTACTGAAAACGTATTTTGGTACATTAAATACTGAAATTAAAGTAGTGAAATTATTTTGGTATTTAAAATACAAAAAAATGTATTTTTTAGTATTTTAAAAATACCGAGGAAAATATAAAATACAAAATACATATTTGAAAAAAGAATTTTGAAAATACAAAATACAAAAAATTCTTATTAAAAAAAAATAATTTAGAAATACATATAAAAAATAAAAAAAATAATTAAATTGTATTGTATTTGAAATACTCCCAAAGTCTGCATTAAACCAACTTCAAAGTTGTGCCAGTTTTAGGAAACAGTGTAGTACAACTATGGTGACTTCCCATTTCTTCGGTAAAGTTCGGTAAAAATTCGGCAAACTTCGTGTAATTTTAAAAAAAAAACACACAAAATCCAACATGTACTAGTTTAAAAGGTGTTGTTTTTTGTTTGATAATCCCATGGTGATCAACTTTTGCATTTAAAAATATCAGTTTTACCTGCAGGGCATTTTCGGTGTTTTATATATATTTTGGGGAAATAACCCTTTAATTGCGTCAAAGTTATATAAAAAATACAGACAAAAAATAATTTTAAGTTAAAAGAGGGAGTGTTAAAAGGGTAAATGGTATCCAATGAAAGGTATTTAAAAAATAATTCATCGTCGGCTGACAGCTCTGTTACGTGTTTGATTATTTTAAAAGATGTGGGGTGTAGTATCTTTGGTGCCTTTTTTATTTTTTATACAATCACAACTAAAACTAAAAACATACTCTTCTTCCTAAGAATTTTTAATTAGCTAATTCGTGTTATTTAAAAAAATATATAAAAAATAAAAGAAACATTAAAAAAAATAAAAACAAATTGGGAAAAATAAATGAAGTCGATTTGTGCCCGCTCGGCGTCCTACCGCGTTTATTGCTGTATCTTCGAAAATACTGCCAATTGGTTTTAGATATATTAGAAATAGATTTAAGCAATAACAAACAAAATCGATGTCTAAAGCTATTCTTCGGCACACATTGTGAGATTTTTCGAATTTAGGCGAATATAATTCGTAGCATTCAAAAATCGGGTTTATTTAGTTATTTTCTTATTAAAACAATATAGAGATTTTTTTGTGCAAAAAAAACTGAAAATTTGTCAATAAACGTATTTTTTGAGGATTTCTAAAAAAAACAATTCTTAAGAAAAATTGGAATCTACGCCCCAAAATACATAGGAAAAAGTAATGTAAAGTAAAGTAGTCTAATGCAACAAGTGCCGAGAACATAGACTGAGATAAGTATACTACGAAGGTCGTATGTGTTAATAATTATTAATTATTTATAGATGTTTTAATTACTTTTTATAAATTCGCAAGTGTTATGGATTTCGTAGATTTAGATTTAGATTTTTATCATAATGACTAAATGACAAAATATTTGGCCAGAAATTGAATTTTATGATTACAAAATATTAAAATATAGCCAATATTCTAATTAAATGTTTATTATAACCAAAATAAAAAAATACCGGAAACGACCTTATCTGCATGAACATTTGGTGTCAGAATCAGTGTTGTGACAAAAACTAAAATTTTAAATTTACTATTTTTATATCATTAGGACCAGCTGAATTTGGCGCAAATGTCTAGAATTTCTCCAATGTCAAAAGTGAACAAAAATCAAAGCGTCGGATATTTACTTTATCTTTGTCGAATCTGTTGGTGCCAAAAAAAACAACCAACCACCTGATTTTCGTAAACTTAATAAAAACAGAACAATTACCATTTAAAAATAAAAATAAATTACTAATCGAAAACATAGAGCTAAATAAAAAAACAAAAAATGGGATCCGCGCCTTCCGTGTCTCACACAATCGCCATCACAACACACAACAAGTAAATATTTGAGACCCATTATAAAAGCAAAAGCATGTGTGTTTGCGCATGCGCGCCTCACTTTTATTATAAGTAATATGTTTATACGTTTTAGTTGTTTATAAGCATAGGCGTAAACGGAAGGCCACTGTCGAAGTTTGCTTTAAAAAAGATCGAAAACGCCTGTGTTATTTTATTTTGTATAATAATATATTACGTCGTCGCGTCATCAGTGTGTGTGTGTATGTATGTGATGTGTGTGTGTGCGTGCACAGCCATAATATTAAATATTTATTGTCATAAATTGAGACCTCGACGGAAATAATTGAGATGGCGCCAGTGTAAATGAGATATGAACCAGTGTACATACGGAGTACTCACACACACACACACACATACACTGACACATGTGATAATCGCGAGCGCAGGGCGCTTATCTTGCAGTTCAGAACGCGTCGAGACAGTTTTATATATTAGTCCGCGGTGCTCATGCTTATGAATATACAATTTAATATAAATATGCAAGCATTCGGTATATATATAGCGTGCAAAGTTCAAAACCGTTTCTTAAGACATTATTTGTACTCTGTCTTGCAAAAGCGTTCTGCCGCGAGCGTCTTATAGCTCACGCATTCCAGCATAGAGCCGCTAATCACACGACCGACGACCACACGACACGACTAAGTAACTTGCGATGCATAAACGCATTAAGTCCGCCGTTCGCACTCTTATTCTATAATAAATGTTGTAAGTGTTTTGTCGTTGTACCGCCACACACACACACACACACACGAACATAATACAGTATTAATCGACGCGTCTTAAAATCAGGAAGTCAGCCTAAATGGCTCATTCATTATAGTAATTATAATTTACACAGTAATTTACTGTATAGTATGAGCGCACTTGCAGCATGCAACTGCAGGCGCACAAATTTGCACCGCATCCGTCGCTAAATTATAAATAATATATGAAATAATGTTTTATTTATATTATAAATTATTTTATGTGATCGAGTGGTGAGTACATCATAGAATTAAAATCGCACGCAATTGAACGTACACACACACACATATATATATATATTTATAAACTAATACTACTGCAAAAAGCGTTGCATCGCGCAAAAATGCCTGCGTTACTTTAATAAGACTATTGACCGAGCTTGCGCGATTGTTTCTTGTGATATCGTCGCGCTTTGGCATTTATTTATACATACATACATAATACTCGTGGAATCGTGTATATTTTGTCTAAGTGTGCGTGCATATGTGTGTGTGTATATGTGATTTCTATCTTCACGTTGTATAAATAGACAAGAAGTAACGTTTGTTTTGTCATTTGATTATTATAAGTACGAGCACGAAGCGTGATCGAGTGCGCGAGCGCGCATTACTGCCACTGCACTTTGTGCATTTATACTCAGGGAGCGGCATGGCTCAAACGTGCGATAACAACTCGAAGCGCCGCTTGCCACAGTCACTTGATTGTTGTTTTTTTTATATACTATATATAAACGTATATAAATTCTATAGCATTCCGGATCTTGGGTGCACAGTTTTTCTGTTTATATGCTTTGTCAGATTGCTTTTAACAAGTAAAACATGAACATGAAAATTGGCAATATAATTGATAATTAAGCAATCGTATAGATGTCGTGTTTGCAGAGCTCAGCTTCCGAATGGTATTGGTAAAAAAAGTCACTTTTTATTTGCTGTGAGTAACAGTGAAATTACGTAGATCAAGTGTTTTTTCTATCGATTAATCGAGTTTTTTTTAGCGGAACGAATTAAATCAGGTATATTGATTACATTTTATTTGATCGAATAATAAAATCGTATGATCAGATTATAATAAATACTTGAGAAATTCACAGACAAAATAATTTTATTTTGTTTAATTAGGAATAATTGTATTTTTAAACAGTACTGGTAAAAAGTCATTTGTTTTTATTGTATTTTTTCATAGAAAATATCATCGATTTAAAATTATTGATTTTGATAGAAAAACATTGATTTTTCATATTAAAAATAATAATAAATAAATATATAATAAATAATTTCAATATAAAAAAGTGAAAACTATCAAATGAAATTTGAAATTTTTCCTTTCATTGATTAAAAATGATTTAAAATACAAATCATCGATTTGTATAGTAAAATTATTTTTAAGTAAAACAAAATATTTTTTACAGGAAAACTACCCAATTTGCATAGTTTTTGCCCCCCTCTCTGAACCGATAATTCTAATGATACAGTACTTTGATATAATATATAGCGATATATATAACAATATCGCTATATCTTCTCTGGC
>JANSTU010016042.1:0-14401 GCA_027564075.1 Bolitophila hybrida | reverse complement strand
TTTAGATTTTCGTCTTTAAATGGATTAAATATACGAAAAAGATGTACATTTTGATAAACAAATAAGGTGATTTTATTATTTTATTAAGTAGCGGTAAATTTATTAGACTTTTAAACAAAACATTGAAGTGTTAACCTACTTTTGAAAGATACTGTACTTAAGGTGCAAATACACAGACTCTGCAATGCGCAGCAGGCTGTCAAAACTATGAAAAACGGTAGTGCATCTGTAACACCATTTCTGTATAGATAGAGCTGGATTTACATTGTGCTTTGCTTTCATATTCCTGAACTATTAAAATAAAATTCATTTCAAAGCGTAAATTGAAGGTAAATTTATATTTTTTTTTCAATTTAATCATAATTTATTTATATATTTATTTAATATTTTCCCTAAAAATGAATAAGGGGCAAAAACAAAGCGAATAGAAATAGAATTTCCCTAGAAAGTAAGACTACTATTTTCAAACGTATAGCAGAAAGTGAAGGCTACACAGCTCTTGGTAAAGGATTTGGATTTTGTGAATCCATTATGAGGCATACAAAAACGGGCAGGTGAAATAAATAAATCTAGTAATTACTAAACGAGCATCGTATTCATTGAGAAAAGACGCTCATATTGTGGATTGAAGGAGATTTAATTAAAGTGAAAACCAAACGGTTTTATAATCAGCTGACGGATTTAGAGCCGTCTAGTTCATCGTCTCACATTGGAACCCCGAAATTTTCTGCAAGCAATGGCTGGTTAATCGGATTTTAACAACGAAATGCACTTCATAATCTAAAGATAAAGGACGAAGCTACGATCGCTGATGAAACAGCCGCTAAAAACTATCATAGTTTTAGCAAAAATTATTGAAGAAGGTGGATATTGCCCGAATCAAGTATTTTATTCTGACAAAACCTGTTTTGGAAGAAGATGTCTAGCCGAAGGTTCATCGCCAAGTACGAAAAAACTACAAGAGGTTTTCAAGCTGCAAAAGATAGAGTAACATTCTTACTTTGGAGACAAGCCTTATACAACCGTTAGATCAGGGTATAATTGAAGCTTTTAAGACTATGTGAAGTTAACTTTTAAATATATTTTGGAAAAAACTTGAAAAACTATGCAATAACCTTTACTGTAGTTTGGAAAAAGTTTTCGATATTGGACTGCATAGATCGCGCTGCTGCAGCAATTATTGAAATAAAAGAACAAACATTAAAACTGATTGTTGGAAAGCAGCTTGGTCGGAATGTGTAATTTATAGAATAGAAGTGGAACCGAAAACATATCAGCAAGGCTAACAACAGAAATCGTTGCGTTAGCAAATGTCATCGGCGGAGGTGGTTTATGACGTTCTGTGAAAATGAACTTGTTGAAATGATTCAGGACGAAACCGTAAGGAATAATGAAATTATTAATTTCGTAACATATGTAACCGATGAGCAAGAAGAAGAAGTTATTTTCCTGCAATCGATACAAATTCTGAAAGATCTTCAAAATTCCAAAAGGAGCTTTCAAGATTTTCCTGTGTAACAAAATTTGAACATTTTGAAGTTTTTTTTTAGAGTACCAAATTTTTGAAAAAAAAAACCTTTTGAACATTTTTATAACTCCTCTATGGGGAGATAGGGGTGAAATGTAATGATGCACTTATTTAAATAATTTAATTAATAATTAATAATTTATTTAATTTTATTATTTATTATTAATATTTTTAACTGAATGAATATCTCAAGAATTGTATTGTGTCGAAATTTTAAGGCAATCAAACTCACTTATGAATGTTTTTTTTTATTGTTCAATGCTATAAGGTAGGATCCCTGGTTAAAGCATCAAAAAATAAAAAAAATATACCACAAAATGTCTTCACAAAAATGAGTAGGTAAACGAGCATCGAAAAAAATAAAAATGCATATTGTCAGAAATTTAAATGTTTTTAAAAACAATGACCATTTTGGTGCGGTTTTTCATCCCCCGGAAATGAAGTTACGAAAAAATCCTTACGAGGGACTTTTTTGATTAGTGGTCTGATGTCCTTTTCTATTGGTGGCTTGTGCTTTTAGGCCACGCTTTCTTCTTGGGCTTTCAAATACTCGCAACACGATACGGTTGACAGGGCGCGTGTAAACAAACGGTTAAACGGCGCACAGTGGTTTCGGTTGTATGGGATAACGGAAATAAATCATTATCTCGAGAAGTACTTGTCTGATTCTTATGAAACTTTGTAAGTGGTCATAAGTCGTCTTCTTGATTAAGATTCTTATTAATTTTTTTTTAATAATCTTTGGTATGGCTTGTAGTCCTTATTTCTGCATTCCTGTGCTTTCTCTGACAAAGTGTACTTTAGCCTATTTTGCCTGTACTACACTCATACCTTGCAAAATGGTTTTAATACGATAAATAATTAAGATGTAAAACCACTTTGCAGCCAAAACGCAAACATTCCGCAACATTTTTTTGGGGACTTTAAGCTATCTTTTGAGATATTTTTTTAAAAGCTGTTTAAAGAATTCTCTTAAACTCTAAAAGTATAATATATACTTTTAAAAAAAAATATATATATTCAAAATATTTCATATATATTAAAATAATGTTTTTTTTTTATTTTTCATATATGAGGTTTTTTATGTACTCTTTTTTTTGGTGTTTTATAAAATATCTGTTGTTAAACGTATGAAAACGTAATAAAAAAACTGCTTTTAGGAGAAAAAAATTTATTTAATGGACAAAAAAACTACATAAGCCAAATTTTGAAATAAATACTTTCGTGATAAGGATTTTTTCCGCATCAAAATCACTGTGCGGAGCTATAACAACAATAATAAGTCGAATTCCAAAAATTCCAATTAGATGATGATTTTTGATGATATTTAGAAGACATTTATGAAAAAGAAAAAAAAACGAAAAAACTTTTTTTTAACCAGGGATCCTACCTTAAAGCTTTTTTCCCAAAACTCACGTTTTCAACTTCAAAACTACTGAACCGATCGTTTTGAAGTTTTAAACACTATTTCTGTACATAATTTACAAGGTAACGCCGGAGTTGTTTGTATATTCTAAAATTTTAACCTTCCGTTGACACGGACGTCACGTCGCTTGGAAACAGACGTTGGGTCATTTTGATCCATACTGTGGGTTTTAGTCTCTTGTGAGTGGTATAAAAAAATGTGTTTATTTTTTTTTCAGAAAGTGCTAGAATTAACTCTGATAGCGTGATAAGTTTAAAGGAGAACTGTGCTGTGCAGGAAGAGTAACTAAAAGTGTTTGAAATTATATGAGGTACAGATGGAATAGAAGATATTAAGTTGTCGTTATAAGAGTTTTATTGAAAAATGCGGAAGTTGATTGGAGAATGATGACAATATTACGCTATAAAAGAAAAGGAAGAGAGTGATTAAGAAAGTGGAGAGTAACGTGGGTTAAAGTCGCGTCAGGGCAAATTAAGACTCCTAACCATCGGAGATGTGTTGTGAGTGTTAGAGCACAGTAGCTCCAATAGGAGTAGCACAGCACAAACAGCACATTAGCATGACCTGACCACTCGTGTGAGCCCGTAATGGTCAATGAATCCGGCATCGCACACTGGTCCTATGTCCCACAAGGGATTACAGGATCCAATGAGAGCCATTAAGTAAATTGAATCCCTAGGTAATGGGATGCGTCATACAAAAGGATGGAGAAGTTAATTCTTTTGAAGTTACGACGAAAACAAGCAGTATCAATTGGAATAGGGTGGAAGACTCCACCAAAAGCCTGGCCTCGGAATCTATAGTTGATATTATTGTACGTTCAAAGCTGAATAAAGATGGAAGAGCATAGCTGATCAGGAATTGTACGCGTATATTGAGATCCTTATTACAATGGGATTACATCATTCCAACAGAGAATGCCAGAGAAGTTAGTTTGGATTCTTTTTATTTTACAGTTTTTCCCTTATCTATATTCCGTCTATGCCAGCAAGCAAGTATGAGCTACAGATTTTTTGGGTCTGTGATGCTCAATTATCATATCCAATAACTGGGCAGCTATATACTGGTAAAGGATCTAACGGTCCAGAAAGAGATCAAAAACAGCGAGTTATCAGATAATTGTGACACCAATTCAAAGGTTCGTTTCAGCATTATTGTTTTTCAAATTAATTTTAGATAAACCAATAATAATAATAATAATAATAGATCTTGGAAAAGCGTTAGCAATGCATGCGATACCATTATAAAATGCCGTGTTATAGTTTATAAAAATTAGGATTTTTCAATACATATGAGATATGACAATTAAATAATGATACTATTTTTATTGCCGCGCTTGTGGTAAACCTTCCCCTTTCATCCCTTTCCCTCTCCACTGATATATTTACCATCGCTCTAGCTTGTTTAGTTCGCCTGCTGTGTCGTGTTGAGTACACGTGTGTTGGAGGTGCTCGTCACAAAAATGGAGAAACAAAATCAAGAGCAACGCGTCGCGATAAAATTTTGCGCCAGATTGGGCGAAACAGCTTCGGAAACGTACGCAGAAATTGTAAAAGTGCATGGTGATAGTGCTCTTAGTCGTGCTCAGGTGTTTCGATGGCATAAAGAGTTTAAGGAGGGTCGTGAAAGCGTGGAAGACAAGGCGCAGAGCGGGAGACCAGTCGAGGTGCGTGAAGATCGGCGTTAAACAGTTTGAATATTGGCCTCGAAACTGGGTATGAACCGTGAAACAGTCAGAAAAATTTTAACCGACGATTTTGAGATGAAAAAGTTTTCCGCGGAGATGGTTCCAAGAGCAAAAGCAGCATCGAATGACCGTCGCAGAAGACTGTTTGGAACAAGTGGAAAACGATCCCACGCTGCTTGATTACAGGCAATGACAGCTGTTTTTTTTCAATACGACCCGGAATCCAAACGCCAAAGCTCACAATGGTTGTCTACGCACGCCCCCCATCCGAAAAAAGCTCGCATGAGCAAGTCGAAGTTGAAAACGATGTTTATTGTTTTTTTTATAGCCGTGGAATCATCCACGAAGAATTTGTTCCATCGGGGCAAAATCAAGTTAAAAATGAGTCAACAGGTGCAGGCATCGCTCGTAACTGGATCTATCCTCACGACAACGCGACGTGCCACACCGCCCAGCGGAACACATTTTGAGTCGATTACGGACATCCAGGCGGACGTGACGAGGGTTCAACGTGAACGTAAAGGATATAGGATTTGAAAATGGAAAAGGTACATTTGTACTTAGTCAACTGGATGAAAGTTAAATTTATTTTTTTTTCGGAAAGTAGCCTTTCTCAAGAGTACTCTGCTCACTTTTCACTTTTCACTTTACTTAACCTTTTTGTAGTTTTACGTTTTTGGGACTAAAAACCACTATCACCCTTTTAAGTGGGTTTTATAAGTTTGTATGAGACTTTTTTATTTGAAATAATATTAAAAAAATATAATATAAAATCAAATAAATATTTTTTTTAAAATAAGTGAATCATTACTTTTTTAAAGGCTATCTCCCCAAAAAGGAGTTATAAAAATGGTCAAAAGGGGGCTGGTCAAAAAATGTTGGTACTCTAAAAAAAATAAAAACTACTAAATGTTCGAATTTGCTCTCTGACCAATTTGTAGTACTGCCCGTTTCACCCGTTTAAGAGGGTTTTTAGTTTGTATGAAACTTGTTTATTTGAAGTAATATTAAAAAAATAAAATATAAAATCAAATAAATGATATTTTTTTAATTAAGTGAATCATTACATTTTAACGGCTATTTTGCCTAAAGGAGTTATAAAAATGGTCACTAAAAAAAAAACTACAAAATATTCAAATTTCCTCCCTGATCAATACTATAATACTACTACTCTTTTGACTCTTTCTAAGGCCGTGAGAAGCATACTTCCCACCAAATTAAAAAACTGTCTACACAAAAACCTAGTAAACGTTTCTTTTAGCTGATTTTTCTGCCACCTTGCTGCTAACCTTGGCGTTATTGGTGTTATTAAATATTATTTAGATGTCTGGCTGGAACATAAGCTGCTGAGAAGGCTCTCTATCTGTTTTATGTCCCTGATGACGATGAAGATTCAGAAGTTGAGTGCGAAGAGGGTGCTCGTGAAGAATTCTGTGCCTTGGATGGGCTTTCAATGAAAAAAACGACGACGGAAAATGAACAAAACTGGATGGATTTCAATCCCGTGAAAGTAGTCTACTCATCATCCGATGAAAGTGACATCGAAAACTCGACGGATTGGTCTAAGGATACCTCACGCTTAGACAATCTTTTTACATAGTTTGAGTCGGTCGCTTCAGTCTAATGGGAAAGAAACTGAATTTGTTAGCCAAAAATTTGAGCATTGTCGATGAAACAAACCGGTATGCAGCTCAAAAACAGACCATACATACCCTGACAAGCGTGGACAATTACTGGTCGTCAGATTCAATTATCAGGGTGGACTCAGTTGCAAGTGTTATGACGGCTAAGCGATTCAAAAAATTGACAGAACATATTCATTGCAATAATAACCTCATAAATGTGCCCCGTAACCATGTGACCCGTGATAAACTTTTCAAGGTACGGCCTGGCCTGTCATTGATATGATAAATTCAAACATCGAAACTGCATATTCACCATCTTCAAACAGTCGATGAGTCCATGATCCCATTCAAAGGCAGATCAACAAGAAATACATGCCAATGAAACCGGTAAAACGTGGGTACACAGTTTGGTACATTGCAGATTCGGAGAATGGATACGTGCTCAAGTTTGCTATTTATACCGGGAAAAGTACTATAAAAGATAAAACTCCACTTGGTGAGAAAATAGTTTTGCAACTTACCAACAATACATGCCCTAGAAGCTTAGTTGCATTCGATAATTTCTTCACGAGCGTCAGTCTTATGAAAAATTATGTGGTACTGTTAGTGGTACTTCCAAGGGACTGCCGCGTTTCATGCGAAAAGATCCTAAGACGTAGTTGTACAAACAAAACCCTTGTACATTATTATTATAAAAAATAAGTAAAGTAAAAAAAGGGTTTTAAGTAATATAACTTTGGCAATATTGAAAATTCGAAATCGCTTTCTATTCATACTTAAAAAAATTATATAAATTGTTCTTTTGCTCTTGTGTCTTTTTTATACGGTTACACAAACAAAAATGCAATCTAATTAACGTTGCAAAACATCAATTTTCTCTGGAATTGTTTCTAAGAAAATTGTCATAACAAAATGAAATCCAATTAACTTAGCAAGACCTCAATTTCCTCTAGGATGGTTTCTAGGAAAATTGTCTCCGTTATTACAGAAAATAGTTCTAAGAAGTTGTTTTTTTAAATTTGTTTTTCCATCATTATACAATTAGTTTTGGTTGTTATGTTATTACGTCTTGTTTACGGTTTTACGGAACTACTGAGCAAAAAAACAACAATTTTCTCTGGGATGGCTTCTAAGAAAATTGTCTGCATAATCACAGAAAATAAGACACATTTTGTACTTTTCGAAAATAATTCTACGAAATGAAAATTTGTAACAATATATTTTCCTTGAATTAAAAGAAACAATCTGATATTTCATTATACTGATTCGGCCGTAATTCATCGCCCTTGAATGTCTTTGAAAACTAACATACGACATTGGCAGAAGATATTCTACACTATATGGTGCTGGCTCTAATGTATCTTATGATACGGGAAAAGTAATTTTGAGTGATGTGGCAAATAAATACTACATTCTTTATTCCTATTCCGAAATAATATGTTCTTACATCATACTCGCACCCACTAATCAGTTTATTATTATTATTACTGCACTTCTATATATTTTTAAATTTACTTTTATATCATATAATTTTATAATTGTCCTGTATAAAAACACTATATAATATCAATTTGGAATCGTCAAAAAAGAAGGCTTTCGTTATATGACACATAGATTTTTATTTAGTATTAACCGATACGTGTATAAATTTGACAGAAACCTGACTATTGATTTGTGAGTTATAGCATTTTGTGTGAAGCAACTTTTGTTTTTGAAAATAAATGGAAAAAAGTGAATTTCGAGTTCGAGAATTGCTTTTTGATGAAAAAAAAAGTAGAAACCGATGGCTTGATAAACATTATCCGAACTCTGCTCCATCGGGACAAATGGTAGAGAAGTGGAATGCTGAATTTAAATGTGGTTGGACCAGCAAAAAAAATGCAGAGCATAGTGGACGCCCAAATGAGGCTGTTATTCCAGAAAACATCGAAAAATCCACAAATTGGTTGTGAACGATCGCAAATTGGAGGTGCACGAACTTTCTCACATTGTAAAGATATCAGATGGTAGTGTGTTACAATTTTACACGAACATTTGTGTATGCGGGTGCCGCGTGAGCTCACAGTCGATTAAAAACAAGACAATCCACTGTGTCACAAAGCGATGAAAACGATGGCAAAACTGAGTGAATTGGGCTTCGAATTGCTTACCCACCCACCATATTTTCCAGATTTAGCACAAGCTACATTTTCCTGTTTTCAGATCTCAAAAAAAAATTGCTGGAAATAATTTTAAGTCAAATGATGAAGTAGAAGTATTGACTTTTACTGTGTGTTTGATAAAACTTTGGGCTGTAGTACCTAGTATTTAGGCCGCAGGACTAAAATGTACTTCAGACCCCCTTGGACGTCGGTGGGAAAACCACATACATACATACACATGTGCTTAGTTGTCAAAATAACAAAGGGTTCAACTCCAGAGTTCAGCCTTAATACTTTATATCTTATTGTATATATACATAATATATAGACAAGAAAACCAATTATTTTCATTTTTGTGCCATACACTTTTAACTTTTGTATGAAGCAGTTTTATTCCCCTCAAAAAGTTAAAAGTATCGTCATTTTAAAAATGTTTTTAGCTATTAATTTCATTGTTCTCTCTTTTTGATAAAAAAAAATCTATATTTTAAGTTGAGGGGAATTAAATTATTACATTTTATGTAATAAAGCAATATAAAGCAATTGATGTTTTAAATCATTTTAAAAGAATAACCTGTTGGATTTATAGATTGGAAATAAATAATATTTAAAAAAAAGAAATTTACAGCTGGAGAATCACTTTACGAAAATACAAAAAAAATAATCAAACGAAATAAGAAAATAATGTTTCTTTTTCTAAACGCAATTTAGAAACGCGGGATTTTGGTCCCATGGATTTTGAAGTAATCACAAATTTTTGTAAATAAAAATTAAAAAAGTAACATTTTAACAATAATTAATATTGAATTAATTTGTATAAACTATTAAATAGACCACTCTATAAATTGTAGTTATTAGATTTAAAACAATATATTTTCCCAAAACCGAAAAAAATCGAAGGAACAAGCGACATTAAAGCGAATCAACGATGGCACCACATTTGTAGTGGGAGAGCTATGAAGTTATGAAGTTAAAAATAAGTCAAGCAGAAGCAAATGTTGCTTCTCGCTCGTCAAAACTTAGAATATGGAACGAAAAGCTTGGTCGGAGAAATGATGTAGTTTTCATTAAATTGTTAATTTAAGAGAAGAAAAGTCAACGAAGTGTGGTCAGATAATTCATGCTGATGTTTGTGAACCGATGCAGAAAGAATCAATTCGAGGTTCACTATCGTTTCATTTATATGATCAAAAAAAATCCGAAGTTTGTGAACGAGTCAAATTGTTCGTCAAGTCTGCGAATCAATATATTTCTTTCGGATAATGGAACCGAATGAATAAAATATTAAAAAGATGTTTGACCGCGAAGGTATTCGACATCAGAAAAGCGGGCTATATACTCCAGAACAAAATGACGGATCTGAAAGAGAAATGAAAACGATAGTGGAATCAGCATGAACGATCATCCATGCCATAAAAATGGACCTAAAATTCTGGGCAGAGGCAGCGAATGTAGCAGTTTTTATCATCAATCTTACAGGAACAAGAACATTGACGAACAAACAACCTTTTGAATTGAGGCAGAATACCGTTTTCAAGCATTTGCAGCCGTTTGGCGCTGAAGTGTTTGAGCACATTACAAAGCAAAAACGCCAAAAGTTGGATTGTATGGCTGAAAAGTGTATTTTCATTGGATACTATGAAGATTTGAAAGGAATCCGCGTCTGGAATCCAATTACGAATAAAGTCAATATTACCCGTGATGTTAGGTTCGTGGAGAACAACGAAGAATCGGCATCTAAAAAAGGTGACTGCGCCAGTCACAGAAACTGAAAAAAAAATCTGATCCTGAAGAAGCGTTGGCAATGCTGAGTTCAACTACATTTGTTGAACCACAAACATATGCACAGGCAATGATATCAGACGTCAAGGAGTATCGATGCCATGCGCGACGAATTAGATTCGTTGGCAACAAATGGGACTTTTCCAAGTCGGTGAAGGCGCCACTTGGTCAAAAAGTAATTAACAATAGATGGGTATTTAAAATAAAATATCATACAGATGGCAGCATCGAGCGTTTCAAGGCGAGACTCGTCGTCAGAGGCTTTACCCAAGAATACGGAGTGTACTATCAAGAAACTTTCAGTCCAGTAGTAAAGCTTAGTTCGAGCTATTCTCTCAATAGCAGCCATGGAAAGGATGGTTATCAAGCAATTCGACGTAAAAACAGCTTTTTTGAACGGCGAATTAGACGAAGATGTCTACATGGAGCAACCAGCCGGTTTTGACGATGGAAGCGGCCAAGTATGTAAGCTTATCAAAGCTTATATATGGATTGAAACAGGCGTCACGGTGTTGGAATAAGAAGTTCACGACGTTTATCGAACGTTTTAACTTCGTGGCATACAACTCGGATCCGTGTGGCGTCATCTGAAGTTTTGATTGAACTAGTAATCGACTACTTGAGGAACTACTTGAGATCACAAGTTCTCTACAGCTGAATGTTTTCTGTGTTTGGAAATGAATAGACTAGGTGCTGGTTCGATTCATTTGCATAAAAAAGCTTATGTCAAGAAAGTTTTGAGAAGTTGTCGGAAGCGTGATGTATTTGGCAGTAGCTACACGACATGACATAAGCTATGCAGTGGGAGTCGTGAGCCGTTATTTGGACAGGCCAACTTAAGCGAATTCTGAAATAACTGAAATCTACGCCGACTATGCTGGAGACAATCCGACGCGACGATCAACATCTGGACAAGTGTTTCACTACGGATCAGGAATTATGACCTGGGGCTCAGAAAGACAAAAGGCGGCGGCGCTTTCAACCACCGAATCGGATTATCTTGTGGCATCAAATGCAATAAAGGAGTTGTACAAGCGCACTAAGCATATCGATGTGCGCCTACATTTTTATAAGAGAAAAGTATGAAGAAAAACTGTTCGACTTACACTACGTGCCGAGTGATGAACAATTGGCTGATATTTTTACAAAGGCTTTAGTTAAGAATACTTTTCAAAATATCAGAAATTTATTAAATATCGTTGAAAATGATTTCATTTATATTAGTTAAGAATTATATATTAAAAAATAAGACGTTTACACTGATTTTGAACTTTAAATTAAAGTAGAGTAAATATTATTTTTTTATAAATATACAAACACATATTTTTGTTATTCCTAATGTTAATTTGAATGTTGATACAAAAAGTGGGAGTATTGAATTAATTTGTGCAAAACATTAAATAGATCACTCTGTAAATTGTTCAAGGTAATTAAATTAATTAGAATTTTAATTTACACGCCGTTTTCTATAAACCAGTGTTCATTAACAGTTTTTTCCCCAAAAAGATAAAACAAATGATCTCCAGAACTAAAAGAGAGGTGCCCATTATTCTTCATCTTTGAATTTAGCGAGTTTTGGATAATATAATTTTGCCAATATTGGAAATGCAAAATCTCATTTGTATTTAATTTATATCTGAAGACTTACTTTATATAAATTGTACTAGAAAATTTAAAAAAATCGGTGTCCTAATAGATTCACTCTTTTATGTTTTTTTTATTGAAATTATAAAACAAAATTAAAGGCACTATTTAAAATCAATTAATTATGTCGAATAAAATAAATTAGAAGAACCCTTAAAAACAAATGCTTATTTAAAATAATATTAATAATTACTTCGAGCTAAATTATATTACAAAATTTACAAAAAAAATAGTAACGTGGGACTTGTGCTATCACAATTTTAACCTTTTTGACATTTTTAATTATTTGTTTAATCATTATTAATTTAAAAAAAAATAATGATGAACTTTAATGTTAGTAAACATTTATTGAGACTTTCTTGCACAACGTTCTAAAAATAGACTTATTTTTTTAATATAAAAATGCGTCCTACAACAATTGTAAATGTGTCAGAAACAGTTACGAATGAGTAAGATTAAAATTGTAGAAGAATTTTGCGCGCACGAAAAACTTTCTTCCATAGCTCCGGCAAAATACAGTCAAGCTATAGGGATGAGGGTGTTGCGTGGCTGTTGCTTAGAGAATACAATACGCACAGAGTCGCCCACACAAAGAGTGGTGAGAACGGAAGTGGAAAGAGATATTTAAATTGAATTTCGTTGGCTTTTTGTGTGCGCGAATTTGCCAGCTTCAATTAGAGATTATTTTTCGTATATTATTTTTTTTTGTGATTGTGTGTGTGTGTGAAATGGATATGACAATAAATATATAAAAAAAGGAATTTCTTACCGTAGTCACTTTATCTACTGTTGGAGTTAGATAAATAGGAAAAGTCTGAGCACACACACGATTAAATCACAAAAAATCACAATTGTTAAAAGTACTTTAAAATTATTTTTAATTGAATATTCTGTCTTGTGCACTTTGCGCGCTAACACTTAAAATCCGTAGATTTACACAGTTAAAAAGATGTTCACAATTGCACGCTCGCCGGATATCTGGCGGACGAACGTGAGTGCTCACTGCTTTTGTATTGGAATCGCGGTGCAAAGGCACACAAGTAAACAACAACACAGACACAATCAAAAACGCGCATGCGCTTACTTGATCCATATATATATTGTGTTTATGTATGTGATAGTGGAAAATTGTTGAACAGTTTTCCACAACTTGTGTGCGATGCCGCCGATGCGCGTTGCCGTGTTTTCGTGTATTTAATTCGGTACAAGCACACTAACACACATACACATACACATCGGAATGGCCATCATAAATACATAGTATCACATAAATGCAAGCAGATACGCACACTAGTAAACATCCACTTCGCCAGTACATCAGGAAGGGGTTGTTAGTTGTAACCGGGATGATTGTCATTTGGTGGTGGGAGTACTGTGGATTGTTGTGGGTGCACCGCTTGCAGGTGGGGTCGTTTGGGGAAACGCCGATGCGTAGAGAGGAAACGATTTTGAAATATGATGCTGAAAGAGACTAATACAACAAAAAGTAATTAAAAAAATGCAATATAGCCTCGAATGTAGGTCAAATCGGGTCGCCAATCAAACCTGAACGTTGCGCTATGCATGTATTGTATATATTATTATAACACAGTGCCCCAATATATATTTAGGACATATTCGGCTGAAAATGCAGACTACAGTACATTCGAGTCAGCAAAAACATACACAAACACATACATACACATAGATAATGAAAAACAATAATACTCACCGTATATTTTGTATACATACAGGGTACAGGATTCTGGAAGCAAACACACATACATACACAGGACACTCTATTTTATTTTATTTGTACTCCTGCCTAAGGCACACAGGCACCAAAATAATAATATGCGACGATTCCACACAAACACCAGTGCAATCACTTCGCGATTACACTTTGTGCAATTCCGGATTTCTACGTAGCGCGATCTTTGCGACCCTGCCCGGAATCCGGATATTTAAATGGATTTTACTTAATGTTTTTAAGAATTACAGCGAACGAGCAACGAAAATATTATGCAGTGTATAAATAAATAATGTATGAGCGATTGCGAGGTGCGAGTGCCAGGCGAAGACAAGTGCGAGCGATTCTCTTGATATATGGGAAATCTGACAGTTGTGCTGCTAATAAATGTTCAGTAAAATAGCGCTCTGGTGCAGCGCCATACTGCCTGCATTACCATTCTGATATTGCATGTGATGCAGTCAACTTTCATTAGGTGGCAGCACTATACTGTAATGTTATATACAGGGTGCGTCAGCTTCCATAAGCAACCCGATCAATCATTATATCACATTTAGTGGTTTCCTCCAAAACAATCCCAAATCGTAAAACTTATGTTTCAAAAAAATTAAATGTACGCAGTCGTGTCTAAGCCAAGAAATGCTCGCAAAATTCATATAATATCAAAATCAAATGCGAGAACTTGGCAGCAATTCCAGAAAAAAGCAGAATGAATTCGCTATATGTATGAAACCGTATTAATCACCTGTAAGTTTACCCTTAGGAATGGCGGATTCTACACTATGTCAAACACCTCTTGTATCACGCTTAGGGAAAACAACCCTTGGGAATGGCGGATT
>JANSTU010016031.1:0-14402 GCA_027564075.1 Bolitophila hybrida | reverse complement strand
AATCGTCGGTGTGTCATGAAATTTTGACAGATATCTTTTTAAGGTTGGTACTTCCTACAAATCATATGGATTATTACGTAGCAACGCCATCTATGTGTCATCCTACGGACTTATTGAGTGATGTAGTATTTAAGTTTATTGCGATATTTGTTGATTTTTCAATGAAGCCGAGAACGGAACGGACTATAATTTTCTGAATTATCATCATATGTTTCATCACCTGATTCGGAATGGTTGAGTGCAGCAACCGGTTTAATTGGCAAAAATCTTGATTGAGACGATTCAATCGGTAAATTATTAGTTTGTTGTAAAAGCAAATCACAGAGGTACAATTTTTCTTCTCGCAGTTGTAATGGTGCTCCTAGTAGCTCATCCACATTACGCTCTTATTTTACGCCAAAAGAGGAGAAATTAAAGTACTTTCTTATGTTCTTTAAAGGTTCATTTAAAACCCAGTTTGTCCAAGGTGAAGTTCGAGAACAAACTCTTACTCTTTTTTTAATCATTATCAATAATATAATCAATAAATCTAACTTTTACTTTTTATACATAAAGAGTTCCTAATGAACCCCGTTGTGGGTATTTCAAATACTTTAAAAACAACTACTTTTGGTTACTCTTAAAGAACGTTGAATTAACATGAACATACATGATGAAATAATAATATGATTTTTCTACTTTTTTTTTTTTCAATAAAACCTCTGCTGGTGCTCTAATTATTTTACACTTTCAAAGTAAAATTTAAATTATTTAAATTAGGCAAAAATATACAATTCAAATAATTAACATCCAACACACACAAAATATATTTTAATTATATGCCAACTGCAGGAAAATTAAAAATAATTAAATAATCAAGCATTGAAATTCCAAAAACCCATAACATGAATAATGTACCTGTATCCTATAGACACAATCAGAATAAATAATTATAAAAAATTCAATTGCCGTGGCATTCTGCATTAGCAGCACTTTAAAATCACATCGAAAATCATATAAAAAAAGTAATTGTGGCGTTATTTTGTCCATTGAAAGCAAATTAAATCAATGAGGATATTTCAATTTAAAATAAATGCCAGTTTGATGATATTTTTAGTATTTATAATTATTGTTTATTATTTATATCAATCGGCTGGAATTAAATGTCTGGTTATATGTTTTTTTTTTATTATTTGTTGGATTATATTGCATTTGAGGACCAGACAAGAGCAATTAAAAAAAAAAACAATAATTATTTGCGTGTGTGTACAGACCGAGTTGTTTTACGAATTTCAAAATCAATACAATAAAAACAATATTTTATTTGTCCCTAAAACCTACAATATTTATAAGAATTCTACAAAAACAAATGTTATTATTTATTTAACATTAAGATCAAAAAAACATATTATATTGATAATATTTAATCTAAATATAAAAAAATCCGAGCATATAAAATTCATTTGATTTGTTTACAAGAATTCCAGTGATATACGTTTAACCACGCATTCTTATTGCATAATAACCCCAACACTGCCCTCGGCATTTTCAAACGGGATATTAAAACTTTATTGGTTCTATTATCTTCCTTGAGTGCGCTTGATCAGCCAGGAAACCCATAATAATTTGGTGGACGTAAAATAAAGCTAACGTTGCTGGAGGGCATGACATGAATATTATTAAGTATCAGCATATTTTTTATGGGATTATTAATGTTTATTGGTACTTTATATTGAAAATGATTGACAGATTTTGGTATTGATATTTAGACGATGTGAAAGCTTATTAAATGGAAAGAATGGTTGGTAAAATGTTTTATTATTTAAGTTAATTGAGTTGTTATATGTAGAAAATATTTATACTTTAACCGAAATAAATAATTGGGCTTATTCACGTTATTAGGAAGGTTGTTCTTACGATTTTAGACGATTTAAAAATAAATATCATATAAATAAATTCATTTATAATTATAACGGTTTGTAAAAACTAAAAACAATTTATTGATTACGAATTTTTTAAAATGTTACGTAGTAGTAGTTTTGCTTAATTCGGTCTTTGTGAATTTGACTTTTTTTATTCCATTTTTACACACATTAATTTCAATATATTTTGCTTTGATGGACGAAGAGTTTTTAGTACCGCTGTACATGATACAAGATTTATTTCTATGAGTCTGAAACATAAATAAATGCAAATGCGAAAAACATACTAAGATAGCAATACTAGGAATAACAACATTCTGATAAGAACAATGTAATGTGAATTAGCCCCATTATGAATATCTGTTTTGGCACTGTTTTTGATATATCACAAACGTTCTTTGGAGAAAATGTTCTTGAAATTCAGATGATTGAAATAAAATTTATATTTTCCATTATACACGTCACGTCAAAAATTATGCATTCCTGTCTGCGTCACCTTTTTCACTTATTCTCTTTACCCTTCTCACCTCAATGAACTTAACAAATTGGAACTGAACCAATTATAAACTTTGACACCAGCCGAACATGGCTTTTAACTTTTCTACGCCATGTCGCGTCACGTCTTGCTGTCACAAAGAGGACACACACACACACTGTTGTGCGTGTTCCCTTAACAAGAATATCCCTTGTTGTACTCGGGCCTTATCGCCGGAAAATGCAACTTATTCACATCGATGTCAAACGAACCGAGACAGTTTATCGATATTTTCATTAGGTTTTTTTTTGTATTATTAAAAAGGTCTATAATAAAGATATAAGATAAGTAAGTATAGTAGTATTGAATGTGGGTAGGTAAAGTAGGTTTTGGGATGTAAGCTGCCACGTCCAGAACTGTCGGCGTTGATCAACCGTAATCTTTAGGGATTATTATCTCGGGGTAAACAATGATGCATAAATTAGCGACGCCGCTTATAAAACGGATTGTATGGTTTATTTTTCAAAATCAAAATATTCCCTTGCATAATTAGCGTTTTTTGTTTTACGTTTGTCACCTCCGCGACGATAATATATATATATATATATAAAAAAAGATATATATATAAAAAAAGAATTTTTTGAAATTTAAAAATTCATGGTTTAATGAAAAAAAAATGTCTATCGAAGGCGACAAATGTCGAAAAAAAAACGATACCAAATTGAAAAAATCGACCCATTCTAACAAACATACCTAATCAATATTTTATATATAAAAATGCTTTTTCCAGTCATTGCTCCATTAGTACTGTTTGATTGCCTAGGGATGTTGCGAGCGTGGACTGTATATTTATGATTACGGGCATTGGTTTACCCAATAAAAACTCGGTGGTGGTTTCTAATTAAACTATACAATATTCTTTATTTCGCGATTATAATATGGCGGGTTAAAGTGAGCTTGGTTTGGTGGGATACGATCTTTATTGCTCGCTGTATAATACTGTAATGATGTCGATGCCGGAAGGTAGATACATGGTCTCGTGTGAACACAACGTAGGTCAAATTGCAGTATGTGGCGAATAGTAATGCGGCGCTGCAAACTGACGATTATGCAGATTCAGGAGAGTCTGGTCAATTGGACCAGACCGAACACAGACAGAACTGATTGTTGTTGTTGTTTCATTTTAACAAATCGGCGTTCGAATCCCATTCCAGAATTCCAAACTAAAGAGATCGTATGTGGACCCTGCCCAACAAACACAATCGACTGCAAGGCCAAATCATTTCGGAAATAAGAAAATACGTGGTGTAATCTGGTATGACTCCCTAAAACCTGTGTGAAACAAGTACTGCCCAACGTTACCAACATCAATTGGCCGATTTGATCCGTGCTTTGCGCCGAAAACGCTTATAATATCAATCTAGGCAGCACAAAGTTATTTTCCTGGATGACAATGCACAATCACACTGAACATTGCAGACGGGATGTGATTGCGTCGTATAATTGGGAACCACTTACCAGACATCGTGCATCGATGAAAAACGCACTGGCCGAGCAGCGCTTCGAATCTTACGAAAATGTTTGAAAATGGCTCGAAGATTGTTTTGGCTCAAGAAATAAACAATTCTTCTGGCGAGGAATCTATAAATCGTCTGATAGTTTTTCAAAATGTATAGTGGGCACGTACTTTGTACAATAAATACAATAGAATTTTTTGAAAATAAATGTCTTTTTTTTACTATTGTCAAGGAAAGCTGTAATTGTGTGCGCACATACCTGAGCGGCTATGAATTCAGGTTTGTGCGAACACAATAAAAGCTTTCGTTAAAAACTCTAACACACACACACAAAATAAAAAATGGCTCATCCGAGCCAGGCCAGATTATTGTTATTTATGATGATCTAAAGCAATCTATTATTGCAAAGAATTACATGAGATTACATTTTCGAATAATTATTATTTTAATACTTGGATATTTAATGCTGAACTGTCGAGAGGAGCTCTATAAACTATATTCATACCTTTCATTGAATATCCCCATTTATTTACTACGGTTCCTAGATTTTAGTCAATTGCCTAACAAATAGACTAATTTGACTAGACTAATAATGTTTGTACATAAATACAAAGATTGGTTAGAGCTTTCATGCATAGTTCCATGAAAGAGTTTTCAATCTAATCAATCGTAAAATATATAAAAATTGACTTGCTGATATATCGTGCAAAATGTTAAACATTTTGTTGTAAAGGGTTTACTCCTTTTTTCTACTAAATTAGAACATCAAGACAAATATCAACAAAAAAAAAAATATCCAAGAACTTACTCCTTAAAAATAAATGTATCTTTTTGATCCTAAATCTAACGTTTTCTTAAAACATCGCCGCACTTGCTTTGCAATAAATTCGCGTCAACTGAGCGGAGCACTCTCTATCTCTGTCCATATATTTAATTAGAAAATTCGCCAAGACCACAGCCAGTATATGCAGCCCCACCGCTGTGCAACTGGGCAGCCACCCTCCATCGCCGCGGAGCACCGGTCGGCCGCCGCATGGCATCAAAGTTCAGTTGAAGTTCCCTATAGATGCGGCTGCGTTCGCACACACTTTTGCAACTGCGCGCACCCTCTCAAAGTTTTCCCAGAGAGTTAATTTATTTGACATGTATTTATATTGTTTATACAAAGTTTTTCCCGCAAACGAAATATATACACAGTGTCCATTTTCCCGTACTAAATTTATATATGTATTATATATAATATAAGTGTGTGTACATTGAACATTGAGGTCAAACATAGTTTCTTGTTTATGCCTATTTTACGAGGCAGACGCGCGCATAAATTGCTGGGATAATGCGGTGAAGGAAGGAGCATAGAGTCAGTGTGTCGTTGGCATGTTTAAATTGGAGAAGAAGGATTTCCTGGACACAGCCCGAGGTTTTTGAGGAACAGTTTTCGGGTGCGTTTAGGTTTTTGGTGGAATTTGTTTAATTAGTGCAATATGTATAGGAAGTATATTTAGAAATGATGGAAATGTGGGTGGAATGGTGAAATGGAATAGTCAAATGGAATGTTTATTATTTGTTTTTAAAGGATTTTTTGTGTATAAAAATTTTAAAAGAATTATCAATGTTTAGAGAAATATATTAAAAAAAAAATTAAAAATATCTACAAAATAGAGAGAAAAAATCAGAGTGATGGTACCAAATACAGGGTATAATATTATATGTGAATGCCAAAAATAAAATTTGGGTGCCCAAAAACGCGTGCCGATAAAAACATTTGAGTACCAAAATTAATATGAATTGATGAAGCAGGAGTTAAACTAGCAGATAATCTTTCAAATATTGACATGAAGGAAGCAATCCTGCGAAGATGTGATGAATGCATTCGTTAACATGGATATTAAAAATTAAGGATAATAAATTACTATAATATTACTCAAAATTAGTGATTTTAATTAAAAAATGGACTATGGATTTTTTTTTTTTTGATTTTATTAATTTTCAGTAGGTACTAATAAACAATGTATTATCTCGAAAACAGTAAAATTAAAATTGTAGTAAAATTATAGGTGACATTATAGCGCATCAAAATAACAAGAAGAATAGAAAAAGAAAAAAATCACAAAAAAAAAATATTTTGATGAGCAATTACTTCAAATTGAAAAGTTGTATGTAAATAATTTTATTATTTATAAAATCGGACATTCAATAACCTACAAAATAAGTCCTATCTCTTTGTCCTGGCAGAAATATTGACAAAGTTAAAAATAATTATGTGTTGGTATGTACCACTCCAGACATGATTTTTTAAACACCCTGTATCTCAGTGGGTGTTGAAAAGCGCACTCCCCCCACCCATACAATTTTTTACGCAGAATGAACCGAGGAACACGTGGTAAGGTTATTTCCCTCATAAGGTGGGACACCCTGAATACTAAAGATTTTTGAATATTAGAATGTATCGATAGAAGAACAATTGATACAGAAATACTTTGTCAACGTACATTTTCTTTAATGTCTTGTTATATCACATATCGGTAAAATATACTTCATTTTCCTAATAATTCTGAAAAACAGTAAGGTTTAAAGGTTTTAAAAACCAATATAAAAAAAAATATTGTTTTTTAATTACTATGAAACGTTGCCATTGTTTAAATAAAACAACATTTCTCAAATAAATCAAAATTGTGAACTCCAGAAATATCGACGTACCAAATACTTGGTGGTTGTAATGCTGCACCCTAAAACCCTATAAATACAAAATAGATCATAATCTGGTTAGAAAAAAAACAACACAGTTCATTAATTTTGTTTTAATTTTATTATAATAATTTGTTAAATTAAATATATCTTTTATATGTACATAAATATTGATAGTTTATTTATTCGACTCGATAAGCTAAATTATGTACAATATTGTCTTTAGCTTTTTTTGTTTTTGTTTATTTCTTTGTATTTTACATAAAATCGAAAGTAATGTGAAAAACATAGTAAATTAATTAATAGTTTGTATGTTTATCTTTTTTTCACATATGGAGCGTGTTCAGTGACTGAAGAAAAATGCGACAAAGTTGCCTGTGCGCAGTTTTCGTAAAAGTGCTCAAGAGATAATATCACAGTAAAGAGAAAATGGACAGCACCATGGAGATGCTGAGGTGGCTTTTATTGGTGAACAGCTGCTGCACCCAAACGCTGACCGTACATGGCGTATGGTGAATAGTACGGATTCAAAGCCGGATTGAAAGCAGCATACGGAGAGCTTGCCATTGTGGTGGGTATCGATCCTGGTTTGCCGTAAGGATGATAGCGTGCTGCAGACATTGGACTCAGTGGTGGCGTTGGGTAGGCACGGTGCATTGCCTGTTGAGCGCCAAATAAGGAGCCAAGAGGATGTTGCATCATAGCCTGTTGCTGGGACTGTGCTAGTGCAGCAGCAGCGGCTGCCGGATCTGAGAGACTGGCCGTGTGGGAGCGCAAATGTTGAAGAAGATCCTCAGATGTTGTGTATCGCTTGCCACAGTACGTATCGCCGACAATCCAATTGCAAATGTACGGACGGCTCATTTGTTGTGCGTACGGGTGACCTGGTGGCATCTGTGCCATGGCAGCCATGGCTAGACCGTATTTTTGGTGTTCGCATTGTGTACAACCAGCCGGACACGGGACTCCCATCATCATTTGTTGATTGTGTGCAGAATACTGACATCCCGTGCAGTAGGGATCCTTGCATACAGGTACGATAGCATCACCGCCAGTTGGGGTCTTGATACGGGCATAGCTTACATATGGACCAGGATTCTGAGTGGAACTTTGGTAACCTGCAGCTGCAGCAGCCAGCATAGCAGCATGGTGATGTGAGAATCCACCGGCAAAAGGTGGTCTAAATGCAGGATTATTGTGTTGCTCCATACCGGCAGGTCCACAGAGTGAAGCCAGAGAGCTCATACCAAATGCAGCCGATGGTTTGTATGTGCCCAAAGGCATATCTTTGGGATGGCCGTGCAGCACTTCCAATCCGGAACGAATAACCGGACTTGCTCCGCGATTTGATGATCCCGACGGCGACACTGATTTGCGATCTAAACTGTTTGGTGAATATTTTCCATTGTCCGATCGCGAGTCGGTATGATTGACGACACTGATTTCCGGGGAATTCGTCTTATTTCTTGACGGCACACGAGAACTGTTCTTTAACATTTTTAACTCTTCACAAACACTTCCATTTAAACTACTCGACTTGGACGATGGTCGATCCTCGCACTTAATCAGCACATTTGTTTCGTATGGTTTGAAGGCAAGATGACGAGTTTCAGGCGAGGCATTTGTCTTGGGAGCCTTAGCAACTGCTGACGGCGATTTGGATAAATCCGTTTTCTTGTTCTTGTCCATGGATAGTAGTGGTTTCACGGATGATGAATCTGCGCCAATTTGACTGCAAGTCTGGGCGAGCAGAGCAAGTGGACTCTTTTTGGCGTCAAGCTGAATATAAGAAAAAATAAAATTAGTAAAATATTGTTGAAAAAATTGCAATCATCAAAAAAACTGTGAATCAGTAATGTTTTTCTATTTTCTTAATTCTTTAAACAAAACCTACCGTTGTCGGAAGCGGGGACAAGTAGTCTGGCTGCAAGTACTGTGTATTTCCTAGTGAAACCATGCTGCTGCCGTCTAGTACAACCATTTGAAACGAATTAAGTCAAGTAATCCAATAGTAAGCGAACGGTATATAATCCTTATGTTACGAACTCCTTGTCCAAAGTGAGCACTCGAGACGATACTGATTTTCTTTCTGTTATAATACACACAGACACTCGGAGAGGAGAGCGAATGGTACAAATCGAGGATAACGGTTAAAGCGAACTGAACACAACGAAACTTTAACTCGAACTGACGAATGCATTTTCAACAAGCACCAAGCTAGCGAGCTAACACGATGCTCTTTATTCATGATGGCTCTTGTGCGCTCGTTCTCAGCCAATGAGAAGCATGCGCATATCCCCGTACGGTCGTCTCGCAAGAGAGATAAGACTACTTAACGCGAGTTGGTAATGTGTTAAAAAGAGATGTTAACGTTTGAATGAAGTTGAGCAAGAAACCCCACTTAGACACGAAGACGGTTTTTTTGCCACCCATGTTGACGTGTATGTGCCATCGGAACAAAAATGGTTTTCGGTTTTTCCGTTTGATGTTAACCGCTCGTTTATGCTCTTTGGTATTGTGTGTTGGTGTTGAAGTATGTATGTATTATATGCTTGTATGCGAGTGTATATGCGCTGCCTTTTAGCTTTTTGTATAATGACTATAGCATAATAATAAACTGACGATTCGAGAGTATGCGTGCGAAGAAGAGCATACATATTATATATGCTCACTGACTACTTGATGCACACGCATAGTCGACTACTAGTATTACATTATTTTATGCGTCAAGACTATAATAATGCTGGAATATGATAATCTCGTCGGTAAGAGTCAAACGTTAGGCGGCAGCATTATTGTAATTATAATATTATGCTTTTGAATCCAGAACACCGCATTATGTTGACAAACGTGTGACATGCTATGTAAATAATAAATAGACTTTTTGAAATGCCGAAAATCGATGAGGTATGTCTGGAACGAATAGTGTTTAGTTTTATCAATTATTTAACTTAGATTTATTATTTTTTATGGTCTGAGTAAGAAAACTAAATATTCTTTAAAGAAATAGCTATATTTTTGACAAATACATTGAGAAATGCTCAGAAAAATATGGAAATACGGCGATAAATAATACAAAGTATGATTTAAAAAGGGTCTAGCAAAAAAACTGTATTTTCCCGAATTCTCTTAATTAATATCAATAAAAAGTTCGTGTGGGCAAAAATTTGTATTTAAGGTCGATAACAAAAAAAATGTATATTTTCACAACTATAAATATTGACTAATCGAAAATCACAAAGCCAGCGTTTAAACCAGTCAAATAAAAAAATATAATTATTTGTTTATTGTGTTCATTCGGAAGGTATAGAAAATCGCTTGAGTTTTTGAAATGTCAACTTTTTTCTTCTATATCTGTCCATGGACTACAGAGCATTGTTAGTGTCAAATCCTCTCACCGATTCGAGTTTTCTGTGGTAGAATCTTAGCTCTCCATCTCTCCCGTATATAATATATATAAATTCCATCGATCCCTATTCGGGACATACGACAAAGTTGCGGAACTGGACGCGGTTGACGGTCAAAGCCTTTATCGCCGTCCAGTTCGTTTGAGCTACTCCCAGCTCTCGTTCGTCTGTGCGCCTCCACGTCGTTTTCGGTCTACCTCTGCTACGACTTCCTTGCATTGAGACGGGTGCTTGCCTGGTTCGTCTCCACAATTCAGTATTGGAGACTGGCCGGAGGTAGTCTGATACACAAGATACGCCTCAAGTTGTGGTTGACAAAAGTTTGCAGTTTCCCGGTCAGAGCAGAGGTCACTTTCCACGTCTCGAAACCGTAAAAACGACCGATTTGATGTTGGAGTCGAACAGTCTCAGCTTCGTTCTTTTTGACAGCTGAGTGGAGCGCCTGACGACGCTGAGTATCGCAAAGGATGAGCGGGTTTTGTTGATTCGGTCACAGATGTCAATGTCTGTGCCTCCATCTACAGTTAACAAGCTTCCGAGGTAGCAGAATTTATCAACAATCTCAACGGGTTATCATTGAGTTGGATGGGCTGCAACTGTTCGCTTGTGTTAAGCCGCATTTTCTTCGTCTTCTTTGCGTTGATCCGAATGCCGACTAGGCTTGCAGAAATCGAATGATTCGGCAGCATTGAGTCGACATCTTCGTGACGATGTGCTAAAAAGCAAGCATCGTCAGCGTATTCAAGGTCCTGAAGGTGGTCGTACAGGCCCCATTGAATGCTGCGACCACTAGTGCTCAACGCCTCTACAAGGACGTCATCTAATACTGCGATAAATAGCAGTGGCGAGAGAAGATATCCCTGTCGCACTCCACTATTCACGACGAAGCTGTCTGAGAGCTGGCCATTAAGTAAGACGCGACAAGAAGATCCGGCATACATCTCTTTCATGATGTTGATTATCTTAGAAGGTACGTCCGTTGCAGAGCATGCCAAAACGCTGTTCTGTCGACGCTGTAATGTTATGTTAACAATTGATAAATAAAATATTTAAATAAATCTAGTGTAAATTACAACAGTATTCGTACATCTACAATCCTTTATTTTATAGGCGTTCCACATTTATGTTTCTGATTAAATTACATTTATTACATTCTATGCCATTCTTTGCACACGAAACCACCTCGAAATAAAATAATTAAATAAAATGGGACGTAAATCTAATCTAAAATCTGTTTCATCTATTGAAGATGGAAAAGTTATAATTAATTTGCAATTATATTGACCGATAGGCGAAAAAAAATCTTTCGAAAATACACCAATATGTGGCCGCCCAAATGCTTTAACTGATAGAGAAACGATCAGTTTTAAAACGAAAACAAAATCCTTGAACATCTGCCCCCATGCACCATATCTAAACCCAATTGAACATTTAGGGGATCAACTAGAACGCAGGATAAGGAAGATGAGAGTCATTACGACAAAAACAAAATCTTATAATTGCATTATCTGAAGAATGGAAGAAAATTGGCACTGAATTTTTATACAATCTTGAAAATTTAATGCCAAGACGCCTGGAGGCTGTTAATGCAAATAATAACTACCCGATAAAATATCAAAAACTAAGATTTGTTGGTTATTTTTTCTCTTATAATGTACGAATATTTTTTGTGAAACAATTATTATACCTACCAATATTAAGAATTCAAAAATATATAGATTTTCAGCTAAAAAAATTGATATTCATAATTCAAAGTTTGTAGATATGTACATTAAATTTGTTGTTTTCGTTTGTTTAGGGAAGCTTCTAATTTCCGTTATACCAGAAGGTTTATTCTACTAATTAAAAAAGGGAATAATCTGGTTGAAAATTGAAGCTTAAAAATAATAAAACAAAGCTAAGCCTTATATGTATATAATGAACTTAACCTAACCTGCTTAAAACTAACTACCCTATGCTAATTGTGTGTGTGTTAGTGTGTATGTATTCGATTGTTTGTGTACTATTGTGCATTGTTCGAGTCTTTTCAGTTGTATGTCCTGTTTAACGTATATGTATTGTGTTCTATATGTGCACTTTCATTTGGGAGCGCTTATTGTTTGATTATTACGCGTTGCACTAGCACTTGTGATTTGATGACGTCACCGATCGCACTTAGAATAGGATGTAAACGTAGTAAAATAGATAGATAGATAGAGCTTGTCGTCGTTGGTGATGTTTTTGATCAAAAAGAAATAACATTGCCAACGGAAGTACGGTATTTCGTATGTGCGTTCGATTTGATCTACGTAGTGCGTAAGTTCAAAGAGGAAACTTGGTTGGCAATGAAGATTGGTTGCGTACTGTGTGTTAAGGAGTGGGCGTTAAATGTGTGGGTGAATTTATGTGACGTGAACCGTAGGTGTGCGTTACAAGTTTTATCATTGATTGATTATCGCCATAAATAGGTATTTATTTAATCTTCATGCGATTACCAAATATGTCGTTGTATTGATTTTAAAGCAATATTGCATCTTGTGTGGATGAAGACATGGCCATGTATTCAGCATTAATTGTAGACAGCGCCACTGTTTTCTGCTTTTTCGAATTAAACGTTATGGAAATTCATTGTAGCAAGAAAAGATATCCCGTCACTAATAGTAGATCTTCTGCCAAATGCTCATCGGAAAATCCATGTGGATCGTTGATACGTTAACTTCATATATCGTGTACAGTTTTAATATCGCATAATCCGTTTGCTTTTCCGGGGTTATTGAAAAATTACTGACCATATTAACCGCGTATTGGATATATCTCATAGTTATACCTTTGCAGCCTAAAGTAAACATCCCAATGTGTCTTGATATGGAATCTTCACCATTCTCTTCTCGTCCTGATGCGCTGATTATTGACATTTGTCAAATTTGTATTCACATCAGAATGTGTGCTGACCGGGTGACTATAACCTCTTTTTAGACCATATTTCTTCTGAAGTTGTCTCCCTTGTGGTGTTTGTGTTTCAGCCATGTTTTTTAATTCATTGATAACTTGAAAATTGCCTTGTTCGGACCACAAACATCTAATTGTATCCTAGCGTGCTTTTCAAATTGGAAAACTTCACATTTCGCCATCACTGCATCGTTGTATTTAATACCGGAGATCCTTCTCGGTCAGTTTACTTATTACTGATCCAAGCTTCAGTTTCATTCTGGAACTACCAATGCGGCTTCAATCTTCAGATGTCGGTTATCAGCTACTGTTATGGTATTTCGTGTCGTATACGTCACATCCCAGAATAATTACTAGTCATGTGTGCTAACCCTCTTGACGATTTATGGCAACTGTAGTTCATCTCCTTGCGCATTTCTACTCCAATTCCATTGCGATATTGGTAATTACCGCAACCCGCGTCTTTACGTTATTTGAAAAATGTATTATTTTATTATTATTATAATTTTCTTTATCCTTGGTATGGGAAAACATAACAATTGTTACGAAGAATTATTTCGTGACAACATTGCTGAACGGTACTCTTGAAGAAACTTGGTCTTGATTGGATCTGACTGGCGTTTTCAATATTGGCTCGTCCAATTAGTAACAAAATGTTAAAAGCAAAAATTTAAGAATATTAAATTAGTAAATTTTTACTTTTTTTATTTAAAAAAAAAATCAATACATATATGTTTTACAAATAATTATGCTTATAAAAAAATAAATATAGATGTAGATGGCGCGCAAGTCGAGAAATACAAAAAAAAACGTATTTATGGTCCGATTTGCTTCATATTTGGAATATATGTTAGTTACGTCAAAAAAATTGCCCGTTAGGTGGCGCGCATGTCGCAAAATTTCAAGAAATCTTAGCTATGTACAAATTTGCTTCATATTTGAAACTAGCTGACCCGGCAAACGTTGTTTTGCCCTAATATAATAATAGGGCATAACTTTTTTTTACGCGGTAGGCTACCAATTTCAAAACTAAATGAAAATAAATATTACAAAATTTACAGCTAAACTTCCAAATTCACTGTACTCTATCTGTATTCGTTTATTTTCGGAAAAAATTTGACGTTTTTGAAAAACAAGCTTTATATCTATTTCAACATTTAACATTTTTCAATATTTTTTTACACTATGCGCATTATCCTGAAGATTATATATTTGTTGTATGTTTACATTTTCAGAAATAATGTGCACTTTTACATTCTAATAAACATTATTTTTGTGTATCATCATATTCTATCTATATATATAAAAAAAGGAAATGCTGTTCGTTGGTGATCCCATAACTCAAGAACAGCTAAACGGATTTATTTTGTTCGTAATAGTCTCCGGCGGTTTTTTAGAAAAAAAATTTAGAAAAACTCAAAAGAAAACTGAGAAAATCGTGAAAACCCAAAGTTAGGTTTTTTATTGAAATTCCGTATGTATGTGATAG
>JANSTU010016020.1:0-14402 GCA_027564075.1 Bolitophila hybrida | reverse complement strand
TGAAATGCGTGATTTAGGTGTTCTCTTTGATGAGAAGTTATCGTTCAGTAAACATATTAACGTAACGATTGCAAAGGAATATTCCATGCTCGGTTTCATGAAGAGATTCTACACTGAATTTGTAGTCACCAAAGCACAAAAAAGCGTGTATTGTGCTCATGTAATATGGAATATGTAATATTCGGTTGTGTGGAATCCAAGTCACGCAGTGTATTCTAATAGTTTACAATCTATACAAAAGAAGTTTCTTCTGTATGCATTTTTGTATTAAGAATAATAAATAAACCGTCAGTAGGGGTTTTCCCGTTGACTTTAAATAAAAAATAAAAAAAATACACATGCGTTACAATAATACGTGTATTTGCAATGCACTAAAAGGGCTACAATAAAGAACACTAAATGCAAATAAAATAATGTAATTTTTAATATTTCGACTTCCAATAAATCTATACTATATCTGTCGTAAAATTGGAGTAAATGATTACCAGTTTTATTTTGAAATTAATAAATAATTATAAATATATAAATATATTTTCTGAATATGCTATGTTCAAAAAATACATTTTAAGAAAGCATAATTACCCCTAATGTTAGTGTAATTGATCACTCGAGCAGTTGCGAACGTATGCGAAAAGACATATTCGAGCACTTCCCGAACCCGATCGTTCAACAATCTCCTTCTTCTTACGCAAACCGTCGCACGGAGTGCACGTATTTTGATCCCGTACCAAGCGTACCGATAACAGTACCGTTCTCTTGAAGTTTGTAATAAAAGTTTAATTAAATAAATATAATAATTCTTAAACCAAATAACCTATTACTAAAGTTTTATGTTCACCTAAATGTATACCAAATAAAAGTGCATAAAACAAGATATAGTGTTTTACATGTACCAAAAGGTGCTTGTGAACGACTTGATCCCGTTATATTTATGTTGTGTTGGTCCTTCGAGCCGGATTGCAATCAAGCAATTAATGAGTAAAAGTGTAAATACAAATTCAAGAAATAAATTGAATATTGGTTGTTTTCAGAATTGTAGTAATAATTCCACAGACTTAGGAAAGTCTCGAGACATCGCTGTTAATCGACTTCTTCAAATGGAAAGACATTTTCGAAACGACCCTATTTTATTTGCCCAATATAAAACGTGCAATCACGAATATATTCTAATTTTAAATAAATTACTGTAGTCTGGACGTTTTGAGCTACGTAAATAGGCAAGTAATAATAGCGAACTTCTAAAAGCTATCCCTCATGAACACCAAGAAATTAATCCAGTCCAAATCGAGTTTGACGAATCAATAAAAACACTTTACATTAAGGAACAGATACAGTAATAATTTTGAGGAACTAATATTTTTGCTTTTTCTAAAAGTAGCATATTTCAAAAGTATTCTCCGCAAATTTCAGACCAATGGAGATAAGTAGTTTTGAATGAAGCCGTGTCGAACGCCTAAATCTGGATTTACATTGTATTGTTCATTATTACTGCACGCAGCTCCGATAAACCAAAACGGGATGATAGATACGAAAACACTAGACGTGTTGTAGAGAACTTTAAACGCGTTTTTCTCGAAACCTTGTTTTCGAATTCGGTGATCACTGTAACTTGAGAACGAATTTACCGATCAGCTGGAATTTTTTATCATTTATTATATATGTAATTACCCTAAACTTATATTATATAACTTAACTAATGATGATTCTTTTTTACCTATGGCAAATTTACAATACTTCCGACATTTCATTAGATTTTGTCTAAAAAAAATGTCCCTCATGAAATACATATCGTTGAAGTAAAAAACCGTTCATGTCATTATTTATTTTAATGTGTGGCAAAAACAAAATCGTAAATAAGAGCTGTTTTGGGAGTTATTACTGTACCTGCCCCCTTAAGTGGCATCCATCAACTGACCACTTTCGCTTTAAATTTATTCTATTGGTCTGGTCTATTTATTTTAATCGACAATTTAATTAATTTTATTTATTTATTTGTATCATATCGTAATGAAATAAGTATAGAGTTGGTAGTTGAGCCATTCCGAGTATGCCGCATTGTCAGAGTTATTTTGCCCACTTGCTCTTCCAAATATTAGCGTTTTCATATACTTTTAAAAATCGTATGTCTAGAGCTTATACAATAATTGTAAATCGCAGTGCACTTTAGTCATTAATTTACAAATTAATAAAGAGCGCCCCTGTAAGGCAGTCGTCGCTCCACCCCACTTAAACATTTAAATCAGCTTTGAACCCAAAGTAACAATGTAACCAAAGTTGTTCGTTTTGAACTCAACGATTTTCATGCACGAGAGAATTCCATTCATTCCATGTCAAAAATATTTATAACCAAATACTGGTTATATCCATATTTTTGCAAACATATTCTGAGTGAGTTACAAGTGGCTCACACTTTTAATTTTCAATTTTCAATTTTCTATAACAACTTACATTTGAAGTACATGTGTGTTATAAGATAGCCCCCAGAATAGGCCCGCTGGTGTTCTATATTAGCACACTGACCATCCTTCGTCACTGTATGCGTGTGAGCTAGATGCTGTTGCGTGGGAGTATGTGATGCGAATTCGGGTGCACAACGATGTGTGTGGATCTGTGGAGTATGCATCGATTAATACTTGGCTGTGTGTGTATCTCTCGGGTGCGCTATGTGCGTTGTGCGTTGAATGGTATGTGGGTGGATCTGTCTTCTAGGCACGCTATATGTGCGTTGATCGATATGTGCTATTTTGGCGCACAGAATAGTACAGGGTGTTTCCTAATATATTTTTTTCCCTATATATTTTTTTTAACAATGACATGTAACTTAAAACTAAAATTTGTGAACATACACAATTATAAAACTCGACTGTTACAATATGTCAAACAAACAATGATTAAATTTTTACATCTCTGAAATTGTTAATTTGTAATTAAAATATGAACTCCAACGATTTGAAATTCGATCCCATGGGAATAATTTTCAGCAGTAGAAGTAGTAGTAGTGAGGATGAAGGTCCTAAGACGAAAAGAAAGGCTATGCGTCCGTACTATATTGACCACGACCACACTGAAGCTTTTACGGAGGTTTTTAAAAAGCTCTCGCTCAAAGACCCGGCATTATTTTTTTTTAAGTATATGCGGATGCATGTAGCAGATTTTGAGGAACTCCTGCTGCTGGTAGCACCATTAATAATAAAAACAGACAGTTTTAAAAGAGCCACTAAGTCCTAATTTTAGATTGTCTCAAATATTTAAATAGCGCTTGACACATATAATACGAAATAAAATTTTAAAATATTAAAATTTACCGCGAAAATATCCATAAACCAATTTCGATGTGTGCGTGTGACGTTTATTGTAATACACACACTGTGTGTGAGTGTATCAGAATGCTCCTATAAAAATGTCTCAAAAGAGATATTTTATGGGAGCACACTAATACATTCACATGCAAATCAGATGCATGCAGCAAAATTGCGCAGGGACTGATTTTTTTGCCTCTCCCAACATATCCAAAATGTACAGACGATTGGAAATTATTGCGTCTGAATCCACCAAAACTCTCGGGCTTCACTGATTTCCGAGACGAGACGAGGCGAGACGAGACGAACGAGAAATACGAGAGTTGGCGGTCGAGTCAATGCTGCCTTACGACTTTCGGCATCATAATATTATCAACAATGAACATATTAACTAGTCTTATTCCTATACAAGATTTCGTGCACGCAGCTGAATTGGCGTCAAATGCACGCGGCTAATTTCATTTATAGATCTAATAAATTTGGAGAAACAACACGCATGTTCAAAGTAACGCTGCGCACATACATGTCCGAGAAAAAAAAGAGAAAAGGTGAAAAGAGCGTTAGAAATCCGAATACGAATGCAAAGCTCGCTGTCGTATGTATGTATGTCGTATGTAGTTCGCAGTGTCGCTTCGATCATCAATCAGTATCTCATCAAACGTCGCGTCGTCACGTCGCGTCGTCTCATAGTTTATCCGCGCAGTCATCATACCCACGCCGCGCATCATAGTCGCCATTTCTGTCGTATTGAGTTGTTCGCGCTAATATATTAATTAATTTAATAGTATTGTGTGTATATGTACAATATTATTATAAAAATTGTGTTTAGTATATAAAGGGTGGGCCATCCTTTGGTTCGCTTTTAAACTACGTGCTATTAATAAACCGACGATTTAAGGTGACAATTTAAGGTGGACCATTTAAGTTGCACAATTTAAGGTGGAAAAAACAACCCAAAGGAATGGCGGATGGAGGGTCGTTGAGAATACCCTATGGCTAACAAGTTTTAAATAACTCTTAGGGAAAACAACTCTTGGGAATGGCGGATATTACGTTGTTTACGTTGTCAGGTTTAGAGCCATAAATTAGAATTAAAAATTTTATGCCACACGTCTTCGTAATGTGCGTACAGTCGAAGCAATCGCTGCCGTGACCGAAAGTGTGCGCCTTAATCCGACAACATCAACTCGGCGCAGAAGTCAACAAGTTGGCGCTTCCCGAATATCTGAGGAGGATTCTACACAAAGATATGTATGTTTAGGATTTGGGGATCTGAAAATCCATGCGTAGTCGTTCAGATGCCCATGAATCGAGACATGTTAACCGAATTTTTGCTGCCGGAATTGGAGAATATTGATCTCAATGAACTCTGGTTTCAACAAGACGACGCTGCGTGCCACACAACATTTAAAGCACTAAATAGTGATTCTCGCAAAACTTTGATATATTTACAAGTAAAGTTAAACTAATTACTCCGTTGTGGGATAAAATTAACAGCAATGACGGGTTGATTTCTGAAAATGCAGACTCAACTACTCCACAATATATGGAATATATTAACGTAATATATGAGAAAGTAACAAATACTCCATTTGAATTAAAGGACACATTTCTAACGAAAATTGACGAGATTTCAGCAGATCTCCCTTCACCAACACTTCCGGTTGCTCCGAATATTGCACCCATTGTTAATGCAAAAATTAGTATTCCCACATTTTCTAGCACCTACACGGCATGGACGGGGTTTTTCACGATGTGTTTGTTGCACTCATTCAAAATAATGCGTCACTATCGGATGTGCAGAAACTTTATAACCTGATGTCAAACATTTCTGGTGTAGCTAGTTGTTTAGTGTCTTATTTAGAACGAGAGAACGAGAATGAGAATTATGATGCAGCTTAGAAAATAATCAAGGATCGATACGAAAATCTTAGCGTGTTAGTATTTACACAAATAAAACGTCTCGTTTCTCAACCTTGTACGTTCCAAAAACTTGACCAAGAAACTTATAAAATGTGGGAAAAAAATGTTATATGTAGGAAATTTAAATTAATAGTTAAACGCCAATAGGGTATAAAAAAATGGAGAAAAATGGAGACACGTAAAGGAAGGTATTCTACATGTGTAAGAGGACGGCCTAAAAATGCACATCTATTCAATTTTCTCTCTCAATTTTTATATTTCAATCGGCGAAGTTCTGAAAGCGCTTTGCTTGCTTGCCTCAACGCCATGTCAAGTTTTTTGATATCAGAATTATTTTAAAAAAATAAATAAATATATAAATATAATTTGTTTGTACGTCAACTGTTTGAAACACTCTGTAATATTATTGAAGTTATACCATTGAAGAACAGGTAGCGCTGGTATACGTAAAATATCTGATATTTTCGAAGTGGACTGTCAGGTTGTGATCTTTAGTTTTTGTAATAGGGTGTCAAAAAAGTCCTGCGGTATTTTTATTAAATTTTCAGTTATTCATAATATTTGTTACAATCATCCGATTTAAGTCAAATATGCTTCGTTTTATTCGATGACTAGTTCCCAACGAGATGCCAACTTCATAATGCCCCTCTTATAAAAGCTCGTTTCTCTATTGGCAAAAAACAATTTTCACAAGCC
The DNA here is from genome assembly GCA_027564075.1 of Bolitophila hybrida. Lineage (NCBI taxonomy): Eukaryota > Metazoa > Arthropoda > Insecta > Diptera > Mycetophilidae > Bolitophila > Bolitophila hybrida. The sequence continues at coordinate 8,484 of JANSTU010016020.1, read as the reverse complement.
TCTTTTGTGGCCAACTTCCGACTACCAAGCTTGTTCGCCATGGACAGAAACAGGTGGTAATCACTTGGTGCGAGGTCCGCACTATACATAGTACAGGTCCGAATGGCCATAGGCTCATAGTGGATAATTCCCTGCCAATCCCATCAAACACACAGCAGAACCTTCCTGGCCGTAAATCAGGGCTTGGCTACCGTCACGATTCGGTCACGACCGTGGCACCCATACATCGAGCTTCATTGTGAATCCAAGCTTCTTCAAATGGTTTATAACGGTTTTATGACTCATGCTCAGCTCTTGATGCTACTATGCCGGTATCTCTCGACCAATTCAGCGATTTTCGATGACAGGCCTTCCGGAGCGGGGCGCATCTTCGCCCACCTCTACACCAGAACAAAAACGTTGAAACAATCGTTGTGCGATGGAAATGGAAACTGTATCGGGTCCATAAAATGCACAAAATTTATTGGCGGCTTGCATTTTTGCCATTTTCGTAGTAGTACTGTAAAATATGTAGGATTTTCTCTTTATTCTGCTGCATGTTTGCGACGCTATAACTCAAGAAAGACTGAACCAAACAACAACAAACAAGCTATAACATGACCCGATGCGATGAATACCGCAAGACTTTGATGTTTTTATGACATTCTTATTAGAGGATTTAATCAGTACGTTCCTAAGAAATTCGTGCAAACATCGTCACGTCCGCCTTGGTACGACCGATCGCTTCTTAAGCTTGAAAACTTGAAGGCGAAAGCTTTTACGAAGTGCAAACGGACGCGTCGGGTCTCAGATCAGTAAGCATTCCTCACACTACGTAGTCAGTTCGAATTTTTACAAAGAACTTTGTACAATCAGTACCTTATGAAGACACAGCGTGATCTTGTCGCTGATCCGTCTATGTTTTGGACTTATATTAACTCGAAAAAAAGACTGATGGTTTCCCAAGCATGATGAGCCACAATGGAGTAAAAACAGCAAATATAAATGAGATCTGTAATCTTTTTAAATGCTTTTTCGAGAGCGTTTATATAACGGAGGATGTTGATAGTGTTAGTTCAGTACTTCAACCACGACTTCTACAACTTTCTGACTCCGTCGACTTAGGTTCCTGACAATTTGACATGCAAGATATTGTTACTGCACTTTTAGAAATCGATGTGAGTAAAGGAAGAGGTCCTGACGACATAGTGCTGCAAAAATGTGCTTTGACACTCGCGTTTCCACTACTCTACATTTTTAATGTCTCACTTGCAAAAGGAAATATTCCAAGCCGTTGGAAGGTGTCATACATTACACAAATGTATAAATCTGGATCTAGGAGCGATGTTTCCAACTATCGTGGTGTGACGATACTCCCAACTATTGCAAAGTTTTTTGAACACATGGTCTGATACTGAGAAGAACTATATCACCATCTCAGCATGGTTTCATGGCTGGACGTTCTACATCCTGTGTGGAGTTTACGTATCACGCTATTAATGTTATTGAGTCTGGTGCACAGTTGGACGTAGGATATAACGATATTCGTAAAGCTTTTGATAGATTTCGTCATAGCTTTTTAGTAAGAAAGCTGCGGGATTTCGGTGTTCAAAAAAAAAATTGCCTTTACCTGAATATCGGAAAATGCAAATGTATTAGCTTTTTCCGGAAAGTTAATCCGATTTTGTCACAGTATTGCATTGGTGTTCTTCTTGAGAGCGTTCAAGAAATGTCTGATCTAGGTATTATCATTGACGCGAAACTGTATTTTATACGACACATAACCGTGGCAACTTCCAAAGCATATTCAATGGTCGGTTTCATGATGAGAGTTTGTGCTGATTTTGTTGATCGCAAAGCATTCAAAAGCGTGTATTGTGCACATGTTCCATCACATTTGGAATACGGATCAGTAGTTTGCAATCCCAGTTCCAATTTGCTGTTTCTTTTAGATTTCAATGTCCGTTTCAGAACGACTCGTTCACATGTCTTCTTACGTTTGAGGAGACATAGAGCTAATTATGGACTTGCTCAGCCTATAAATAGAATGTCTGAATGTCGCTACTCAATCTTTCCCGTGAAGCATTTCGGAGGATCACACGGTCTTTAAGTTAATCCTGAATTTTTTATAATAGTGGTACACGATAGAGATTAAAATCAAAGTGACTAGCGATTTCATTAAAAGCTTCAGACATTCTATTTATAGGCTCAGCAAGTCCATAGTTAGCTCTATGCCTCCTCAGACGTAGGAAGACATGTGAACGTGTCGTTCTGAACGGGACATTGAAATCTAAGAGAGCCAGCAAATTTGGAGCGTCGATACGATTACATAACAGATCAAACAAGAAGAAAACATCTGCATTTTTACAACGAAAAGAGAGTGATATCCATACACCTCTTGATCAGTTTCTGGGCTGATCTGGGATTAGGGGCCATTTACCAACATCCTCATGAATAATGGCGATGCTAATCGCGCTTCAGAACGTCAGTATAACTATTCTTCGTCGACGTCCGTCCTTTTTGGGTCAGGAACCGCTCTTTGTTCCTCCGACCTCGGACTTTCCCCGTGGTGAAAGCAGGCTTAGCAGCGTGCTTTTGTACGTAAGCAGTTTTTGGCGGCTGTAAATTTACCGCAGATCCTTTTTTTATTTTCATCAGTTGCCGCTTTCTTAGCTAATCTACCGGCAATTGCTTTCGGACTCCTCCGATAAAATCTTGTTGATGTAATTGTTGAAAATCCACTTGAAGCGAAATTGTCAATAACTACTTTTCTTACCACTGGATTTCCTCTCCTCTTTCCAGAAGAGGAGGGTTGATGGTTGCCCTTTGTTTGCTTCGAGGGATGTTGAGACATATTTGCGGCTATTGCCACTGATGTGGATGGGCCTGCAGTCTGACCTGCAGTATAGGGGTAGTGTCGACAAAAACCCTTTTATCGTCAGTAAGCCTAGGATACTATCGGAGATGGTTTATTTAAGACTTCCAGCCATGCCGAAGCACACTCTCTCGGTACGGTACGTATGACTATTTCTTTTGAGTTGGTCCGCGATCCAACCAATGCCCCGCAAGCCTTTCAGAGTTGGCCTAGAATATGGTTTGTTTATTTTTTTTTATTTAACAAAATCCCTTCATCCTTCTTAGGCGGAAAGCTAGATCAAACCGAAAAATTGTTCACCAAACACCCCATTCTCGCTGCAAAAGGCAAAATAATCAATTAACTCATTGCAGACTGTCACAAAACTTATTTGCACAGTGTGCTTAGCAAAGAGTATATATATACTTTTGAAAGTGTTTACATTTCCGATGACGAAACGGATTCTCAAATGGCCAATATCTCGGATCAATATTTTGGAGTTTCTGAAGGTGTTGATTTGAGCTCTATGTCCTTTACTCGAAGTGATGTCTTAAAATCACTTTTGAGCATTAATGTGAATAAAGGCAAAGGTCCTGACGAGATTCCACCAATATTTTTGAGGAAATGTGCTGAGCCTCTTCAGATAATCTTCAATCTGTCACTTTCATCCGGCGTCTTTCCAGATCGTTGGAAGACGTCTTACATCACACCCATCTTCAAAAGTGGTTCCAGAAGTTATGTCTCAAACTACAGAGGGGTAGCTATTTTGCCTACCATAGCTAAACTCTTTGAGTCCGAAGATGCTCCACGCTCCCGAAGGCCTGTCATCGAAAATTGCGAAAAAATCGCTGAATTGGTCGAGAGAGACCGGCATAAACCATTTGAAGAAGCTTGGATTCACAAATAAGCTCGATTTATGGGTGCCAGACGAATTGACGCAGAAAAACAACTTTGACCGTATCGACGTATGCGAATCGCTGCTGAATCGCAACCTGAATCGTTTCTGAAGCGGATGGTGACTGGCGATGATAAGTGGGTCACTTACGACAACGTGAAGCGCAAACGGTCGTGGTCGAAGCCCAGTGAAGCGGCCCAGATGATGGCCAAGCCCGGATTGAAGGCATCACTCATGCAGAAGAGGCCATCTTTGATCAACAGAGGCCGAATTGTCTTCCATCAGGACAACGACAGGCCACACACATCATTGGTGACGCGCCAGAAGCTCCGAGAGCTCGGATGGGAGGTTCTTTTGCATCCATATAGTATAGGCCGGATCTAGCACGAAGTGATTTCCAACTGTTTCTGTCCATGGCGAACGAGCTTCGTAGTCGGAAGTTGGCCACAAAAGAGGCCTGTGAAAATTAGCTTTCCGAGGTTTTTGCAAATAGGGAAGCGAGCTTCTATAAGAGGGGCATTATGAAGTTCTAGTTGGGAACTAGTCATCGAACAAAACGGCTCATATTTGACTTAAATCGGATGATTGTAACCAATATTATGAATAATTGAAAATTGAATAAAAATACCGCAGAACTTTTTTGACACCCTATTATATTGAACGCACACATCTAATAAGAAATGAATGAAGTCACCTTCTTCAAATCACCAAGATGTAGTAAGTAAGTAAGTAGGTTAGGCACCCTTTGCGTCGAATCCTATGTCCATTCCTCATCAAAGCAGATATACAGTGTCCGTGTTACTTCTTGCTACGCCACAAGAGGAATTATTTAATTTATTTTTTGACTAACTAAAATAGGACATATAAAAAAAACTAAAATAATAAAAATAAAATCGAATCCAGTGTGTATGTGCCAAATTCTGGACACATTCTTTGTAGATTTAAGTTCCTAAAATTTAAGAAAATGAATTTTATAAATTAATTGTACACAACTTGATAACTTTTAAACATACAAAAATAAAATAAATATAATTATTATTTACGAGTGCGTATTGCCTTCTGCATGCATTATATGCATATTCCCTGCGTGAACAATTCAAATGAATGTTGAACTTTAACTTGCACTGCTATGAATCCATTTGACTATAGAAAAACAAGCAGCAAAACTGGGATAAAATATAACGATCTATTTTGGGTTAGTTTTAATACCATAACATAATACAGATAAATTAAATGTCCTTATATATTCTACCCAAATCACATGAACTTAGGCATTAAAACTGGCTTAATAAAACTGAATCACTGCGATCAAAAACCATAACCATAACTTTATTAATTGTCTGCACTAGCATACGTGCCCTCAAACGGCAAACATATTTTCCATGAACTACATCCAAAGCTATATAATACATATAATTATAGAATATACGTATTATGGTATGAGAAAGCTGGACTCATGCAAAAATACTCGTACAGCACGCTTGCAAAAAAAAAAAACTGTACAAAATAATTACATATTATATTTGTACTCATGCAAGTGTTTGCATATGTGTGCATACTGTGCATATTTTACATACTATGTATAATTGTATAATCGGGTAGCGCTGGAGAGAAGTTTGTCCGACCGCGCATATGGTTTTACCTACATAACAAGTACATATATTCACAGTATTACATATATATAGGTCGCCACTCGACGTATTTCCTGTATTTATTCGCATATATGTATAATACGGTGAAGCAGCGACCGAATTAATCCATTAAAACTTTTGCAATGTCATTACAACTGGACAGTTTTATCTCAACTTTTTTTTTCTGTGTCATTTTTTTTCCTGTGGCGGCATTGCAGCTATCTCTTTGTGTCGCATTTTGTTAGTGCACATTTTTATTATATAAACTTGCTCTCTCAGTGTGTGTGTGTGTGTGTAATAATGTACGCGTAGTCAGTTCTGCATCCGGAACACGCAACACTGCACTATCCAGGCTGCATGTACATAAATGCACCGCATACACCATACGTTTGACATGTGCTATGCTATTTAAATAAAAAATCTTTTTTTCGGATTTAAATTTGTTAGAAAATTTCGGTAGAAAAAAAAGGAAACCAAAAAAATACAAAAGGGAAAATGGATATGGCTGTTGTTCACGACCGAACTCAAAGCTCCAGAAGATAAAAGTTGGTCGATTTGAGTTCAGCACAATTAAAAGCTTTGTGCGCGGATGCACATGGCTTAACCGTTATCTAATGTCGAGCAATGGACGCACACCCACGCACACAAAGCGGGGATAAAGAGATTGCGGTAATTATGTATTTAGTAAGGGTTAAATGACACATACACAAAGGAATTCGAGCGGCTCGTGCGAAAACAAAAGCGCGCAAGTGTATGAAAGTCAAATTATTCGTTTCTGCGCAAAAGTGGCGCTAGCATCAGTATTAGGGTGGACGGGGGGTGGTAGATTATTTCCACAAGGCGAGTATTATGTGGCCAGGAGAATTTCTTCACGTTATAACAACAATTTACCAGCAGCGCTCACACACGGTTCAGAAAATATAAAAATACATTTCCCACACCAGTAATAATGGCGCGGTAGCTTTCAACCCGTTTTTTGGTCCCTCGAAACTCGGGCCAGAGAATAGCTATGTCTCACAAACTCTACAGTCAGCGACACGTTTTTTTTTTGGCTATACGAAACAAAAGCTCCGAATGTGTAGACGCGCGTCGGCCACTTGGGTGTTATATCATGTATATTGTACCTCGTAAAACTTTCATTCCATAGAGCTTTTTATTATTTATTTACGCCTTGTCACTGTTACTTCTGGTGTCCACACATAGTCTCGTGGCCATAGTACCCAAGTGACATAGTCTACTATATGTATACATATAGCTCGCGTAACTTTAAATTACCCCTGAGAAACACCAATTCGCCCGTAGTCCTCCCGCACATCTTTAGGTATTCTTTATTCTCGACACTCGCATATGCCATGTCTACCGGTATGCTAAAGTTCGGTGCTGTTTGCAATTGCGAAAACTGAATAATCTCCATATGAATGTTATGAATGCCTGGTGTGAGCGCCCACCGACCGACGACGATGCTTTCAATTGTCAGCTCGTTGTGTACATTTTATTTGTGATGGCACAAGGAATCCCGAAAGGATTGCGCTGTGAGAGGACACACGCAGACATATAAACAAAATCTGGAGCAGGGGTGGCGGCGCACGGTGACATTTTTATATAATGGAATTTATTGCGGTGGAGGTGTCGTAAATTGTAAGTTTTGTGGTACTTGCTTTGTGCCAGGTATATATTACGCCCAAGAGTTACATCCAGCTGCAAATCAAAAAAGTGGAGAGAAAAAAAAAGGTTGTCTGTTATTCAAATCAATTTATTTTATTTAAAATACAATACACATTTATGACCGTTGACCGATCAAGGAACGATAATTTTCACCAATAATTAAATTACATATTGATTAATAAATAACAAACCCCACTTTTAACCACTCTTCCTCATTAAATTGAAGCAAAATAAAATGTTGGTTACTTAAGAGGGGGGGGGAGTATTGAAAATATATTTTATTAAAAAATCTGGAAGGGAAACAAATGATTATGTTTAAATATTAAAAGTAAAGAGTTAACGATTACAGCCGTACTATTGGAGTGGGGGAGGGGGGAGTTATATATTTCGGCTTCAGCCGATAGCCGCCAGGCGACGGTCAAATTTGAAGGGTCAACAGCCGCCGATAAATAATTTATCAAAAAACAATAATATTCAATTTTAAAAGAGGGAGTGTTAAAAGAGTGGTATCAAATGAAAGGTATTTAAATTACGTATGATTTAAAAAAAGTTGAATAAAATCATACTACCTTAAAGGGAGATAGGTAAAAAAGGTATATTTTGTATATATGTGTATAGGAAGGAGTGTGAGAGGGGTAACATTGATTGTTAATTATTAAACGGTTACCAAACTTATGAAAGCTACTTTGGAGTGTCCGTTTAGAAATTGTCTGAACATACTTTTGGTTTGGATCCGTTCTAGAGAACCACTCATGTCGGAAAAGTATTTCTAATGCTCATCATTCAAATGACACGATCATCATTTTCGGTAGATTTGATAAGCCGTTTCGACCAAAGTGGGATTTTAATAGATCCAATTGTATTATTAGACAAATACCATCTTTTATCAAAATCCAGGTTGCTTTAAAATTGCTGCCATCGACTTGTTCACCAAAAAATATTAACCCTTAATATGAGCAGAAACCTTTTTTCGATGTAATATTTCTGTATAATAATAATTTTGTGTTTAAAATTAAAAAAAAATAAACCTGAAATCACGATTTTTTATAATATTTACCAAAAATCGAATCGAAGAAACCATGTAACACAAATTATGTGTTTTTCATTTGACCCATTAAATAAATTAACGTTAGTGTAAAACTTTGCTGTTTTGGGCAAACAAAATGTATACAAGCTTTGAGGATACTCATGGAAAGCAATATCTTAAAATATAAACGATTTGAGCTATTTTAAAATAGTTTCGTGTAAAATAAATACAAATAAAAAGAATATTGTATCTAATTAGTTGTCCGCCACTGAATCCGAAAAGCGAGGATTTTTTTACTATAAAAATCCGAAAAGCGGGGATTTTTTTTACTATAAAAATCCGAAAATCGGGGATTTTTATACTATAATACATATAACTATATATATAAAAAATCCGAAAAGAGGGGATATTTTTACTATAAAAATCCGAAAAG
>JANSTU010016009.1:0-14404 GCA_027564075.1 Bolitophila hybrida | reverse complement strand
AAACAGCACATTAGCATGACCTGACCACTCGTGTGAACCCGTAATGGTCAATGAATCCGCTGTGCGGCATCGCACACAGGCCCTATGTCCCACAAGGAATTAAAGGATCCAATGAGATGAGAAGCTTATGCAAATGGTTCCCAACAGTTTTTTGGTCGATGTTAAGTTCCTGAGCGCTGGCTCGAGTACTCACATGCCGGTCAACTGCGGCGATTTACATGATTTGGACCAGAGCGAGGAGCATATTCCAGATCTTCCATACCCGAACGAAATATATTATATTTTTGTTCACTTTTTTTCATTAATCCTGTTTTAGCCAAAAAAAATACTGCAAAAACTTGCTTTAAAAATTGTGGCTAAGTTTTAAAATGATTTACAATACAACCGAATTAAAGATTATACCTAATTTGCTATAATTCTTACCGAAGAAAGAAAGCCGAAAAAAATTAAATACAAAATATTAACTAAGCACTGTTTTCGTTTCATAATTTATTTAGTGATTTATCGAGAAAAAAAGTCGGTAAAAGCTGTCATATTCGATTTATAATATCTTTAGTAATAATATTATATAATATTATAACACATGGGTCATTAAGTTCCTGGACTAACCACTTGTAACATTTTTTTTAAGTTAAAATTTAAGTTATTTTTTTTGTGAAAACTGTTGCTGTGCCCAAACTCACGGTACTTAAGTAGCCAACAGAACTTTCCACTGTTGCCGGTGGGCTTTAGGGCGCCAATACACAATGTGTAATTCCCACCGATGAGCACAGCGGTTGCCTGGCCTTTTCTCAAGAGAGCTGATGGACCCTGCGGATGTGGGTTGGAAACATGTGAACGAACTAATTAATTATTCATTAATTCTTAATATTTAATTCAAAATTTTATTATACATGGCGTGCGATGGCGATGATCTCCGCAGCTGACTCTTGGGCGTTTGATGAAGATCTGGGCCGCACGTGGCTCTCGGGTGAGCGATGACAATCGAGGCCGCCGCTGAATCTCGAGTGTAAGATGACGACGGTAGAAACTTGCAAATCACTCAGACTTTTTTTCTTTTCTTTTTTTCTTTTACACATCCGCTATATTTCTTATTCCAAACACCACTGCCTCAAACTCTTTCTTCGTCCCTCTTTTCTTCTCCTTAGCGCCTCTTCCGGTGGGAACTATTAGTAACTTATATCATAAACTTAAAATTAACGTGGATTGAGTGTTGCTCAAATTCATATGTTAACCCATTAGGCAACTTTTCAATAATCTATCTCCTGAAAGAAAATACTTTTTAAAAGTGAAGCGCACTACAGCAGGCAGATTGGTGGGCGACCATTGAATTTTTCTTGTAAAAATATTTTGTAACTTTTTATCAGCAGCCAGTTTGGTCGCCGACGCTTTAAATTTGAATTAAAATAATAAATTGTATTATATTTGAAAAGTGTGTATCTTTTATTAAGCAGAATATTGGGTCTGGAACAAGCACAGACTCCATGTCCAGACATTTGCTCAGACTATATGGTCATAGCCGTGTACTGACATTAACGTTCAGACTTACGTGATCCATGGGACTGTACATTGTACTATAGACTTAAGCCTTCAAATGTCCGACCCGGTCTAGCATAAAATGCGAAATTGTTTATCGGGTCAGTTGTTGCTGTTTTTGGCCTTCCCAAGCAATCTTCGTCAAACAAGTTCGTACAACCACGACTAAATTCTATAAAAACTATAAAAAAAAAACTTTTCACGGTTCATCTCGAATTCAAGAACTTGATAACGGATTATAGAATGATTGACATTGACTGACAAAAACGAACGCTAAATAAAAACTATCTTATCTTATTAAAAACCAATAATTAATGTACTAAAATGGTTTTAATGAAAAACACTATCTTGGCCTGAACAAGCGCCTAGAAAGTTTTCAATCCATCCTTGTATTCTAAATGAGATACATAAACATGCGCTTAACGAATAAAAATAAAAATAGAAAGCTATTTATTATGTCCTTTGCCATGGGTATCTTATAACCAAAACGCTAGACAAATTATATCTTTCACCAAAATCATAAAATGAAATTCCATCTTTGCCACCCACTAATTTTCTTGAAATTTAGAGATACCAAAAATCTGCTGCACTTTTCATATGTGGAAAATCGAATAATAAATAACGCACACACATGATTGTATGCACCTCTAGGGCAAGCGTACGCCAGCGAACGAGCATGCCAGTGAAATTGTTCTTCTGATGGCCGCGAGCGAACGCCCAGTCTATAAATAAGCACATAGCCACCCACCCACCACCTCCTCCGCCGCGCCGGTCGCTCGTTTGCCATAAATATATAAATATAATTCCATTTTCTCTGGCCCATCAAAACATCGTTTTCATCCCTTTCGTGTATGAATTTTGATCGTGTATCGTCGTGCATATATATATTGATGTATACTATGTGTGTACAGACTCTCTCCGGTGTACATAATACAATCAACATCGATTTTTCCGCACAAAGAGAGTGCCACACAGAGCAGAGAGAGAAAGAGGGGCATCGAGCAGCTGCTGAAAGAGCTTCAGCGGCACACGTTGAATTCGCTCCACACTAACGATTGCGGTGCGGCGAAGAGAGCGCCAACACGAATTTCTGTGTGGGACACAGCCGCTTGCGAAGACAGCAGCGGATCTAGTCAGTTTGATACTTGCGACCCGACCATTCGGACATCACTCCAAAATACGGTATAAGTCACAAGAAGAATTGTTCTCGTGCTCGCGCGCTCCTTCTCCTCTTTGCATGCACATCAGTGTGAGTGTGCTCATTGATCACCGGTGGTCATATTATATATATATACTTAGTAAAACAACAACAACAATTGCATTTTCTTTTCTTATTTATTGGATATTATACTGGAACCAAAAAAAAGCTTGCGTCTTTGTCTTAACGGGCGGGTTGATAACTTCGAAGAATGTCATTTTGCGTCGGACACCGGGCGACTCCCAATTTGTTGTCATCGTGCGCGTGTGATTCCACGACCTGAGCAGCTGCTGGCGCTGGGCGTGTTTGTGTGTGTATGTGTGTATGAAAAATTTGCACAATTAAATACATAACGAAAAGTGCATGAAAATATATAAAAATAAAAGTTTGTGCTTATCTGCCTGTGTGTGTGTGTGTGTGTGTGTGTATGTATTTGGGGATTGACCCTAACATAAGTGCATAAAAGTCCACGCGCGTGTGCAACAAGGTTTTTGGTCACATTTCGCACACACAAGTGTGAACGTGCGTGTGTGTATTATATTTATATCGTATATATATATATAGTATGTGTTAATGTGCAACAAATAACGGTACTTCGTTCACCCGGCAGCAGGCGGCAAAATTGGCAATTAGCGCTACACTGGAAAAGAAGAGCATCGCGGCTGAGGCTGTTCCTGAGACTACCTTTTCCTCAAAAAAAGTACGTTAGAATTTTTTTCTCTTGTGTTGCTTGTGTTTGTGTTGGGATACTAAATATAATTTTTGCTTTTCCGATTTTTCCGGAGCGTATGAAATGTTTTCATCCTAGTGCTTGAGGGGGTGGCACTGCCTACGCCTCTTTTAAAGAAGCCAGTCACTGTGTGTGGTCTGATGCCCCGCAGTGGATTTTCTATCAAAATCACTAACAGACAATAAATGTGTGCGTGTGGTTATTTAAGTGACGAAGCCGTTATGGGGCCTTGCCGTCGCGACGTCAGTCTCGTCTTGACACGACACGCGGAGAAAAAAGAAACATCGTGTTACATAATAACACAGACATAAACATACTCGCACGCACACCACTTGGAAAATCTATTACAATAATTAAATTATACAACAAATGTGGGTGCGGGTCCGGCGAGCGATTCAATTTCCTCTTTAATTTACGTTTAATTCATTAAATGTACGGAGGTGACATTTGGATTTCAAGCCGGAAAATACGGTTATTACTCTATTATATGCTTCTCTCGGTGGGGTTGTTTTTGGAGTGGGCAAGTGGAGGAGAAGTTTATGTGAAATTGTTGTAAAAGCAGGGTGCTGTAGTTGTAAGCCAATCTAAAATATGCATATGTACAGCAGAACAATCACCCACCGCCCGCCGGCGCCGTCCCGCACGTACAGCTTTATAGTGGCCCAGGAGCTAAATGCGCGGGTGAAAAACAGCAGGGTGGCATATGGGTATATACAGTATACGGGGTCTGCGACGCAGCACAATAAACAAGCAGATTATGGCAAATTAAGTCAAGTTGTGCGCAGCTAGCGTTTTCTTTTTTTTTTGTCCATTCGGATTTTGCTCAACGGAAATGCGGACAAATTGTAAGAGCCACAAAAGGTTGTGTGTTTGCGATTTAATAAAAAAAAGCAAAAACATTATATACTTTTTATGTGTGTGATGTTATCATATAGATTGTTACTCTATTGTGTATTTTAGTTTATTCTATCTTTAGAATATGATTATTTCGTTTAAATGTTTCATAGTTTTTGTAATCGTCATGATGGAAACATAGTTGCGTCGGGTATGCTAAAGTTAAACGAATATCGATTTTAATTCCAAAAAGTGTTTTCTATTCCTATTATAAAGTTTGTGTTTATGAAAATTGTTTTATTGGTATAATGTATGTTTTATATTTTTTATAATTGTACTTTTTTGCATATGTTTAAATACTTCTATCATAATATTGTCGATAGTCATTTTCATTCGATATATAAATATATATATATGTATTAAAGTGTATTTAATGTTATAAACACCATGCCAATTTTATGTCCATATTTTATCTGTAAATTGGTTATTTGCATAGTCTATTGTACACACGAGTAGCTAGACACTTGACTGGTCTCGTTTCTTTTTGCGGTGATTGAAACCGAGTGTATTGTCTCGTTTGAATTCCGATGCAGTGGCGCCGGCGCTGGTGTTATTACTTCTACGTTATTCTTGGAGCTGTTCTCCAAACCTACAGCTAGCTTTCAGCTTGTAGAATTAGGATTGTGATTGAGTGCCTGTTAAAGATCAATGTCAGTCGTCGGGATGGATACCTGTGATGTGCTGGGGATTTCGCCGATGTTTGATTCCAAGTAACAAGCCAAAGAGAGCAAATTGTGGGGAGGTCGCGGGTCCGCCGCCGAAGTTTTGAAAGGGCGCTCACTTTCCACAAAACGTTTTATGAGACGCTTTAGCTTAGCCAAAAAGGGCTATAATAATAATTTAAAAATCAAAGATCATTTTGAACAGATGCTGTTGATTTTTTTGAAATATAATGTAATATGTAATAGCGAATCATCATGATAATTATGAATACACAAACACTTACGCTAACAAATACAAAGACAACGAAAACAAAAGAGATTTGCCAAGGTTGCAAATCCCTGAAGCCCTCAAGTCAGCAGATTTAGCCGCTAAACTACAATGGAAGAAATCGGGTCAGATCAGCAATCGTCGGTTTCGGCCCAACGAAGTAGCCTGCCGTATGGATCGTGTCCCATAGACGGAAACCCCCTCCATCGAGTACGAAGAGTGCGAGGAGGAGGGGATTTTAAGATATTGAAGACAAAAGGCTTCCTCATTGATTTTTGACCGCCGACCGGAAAGGATCGAAATCGTCCAAGCAATTATTGATTCTACGAATTTAAATAAAATAATTGTTAAACTTACAGTTGCGCTATTATTTATATTAAAATCATAGAATTTAAAGTTTTTGTAAAAGCTGTAGTTGTGTTTTTTTTGGTGATTAAATTGTGTTGATTCGCGGTGTAATTTTTTGTGTTCAAATTGGAACGCCGGTTTTTGGAGGAAGCGAGCATGGCGATTGGAGCTCAGGTGAGTGGTTTGGAGAAACATTAACCCATGCCGCAGCTCATTTCTCCAGCTGCAAGCTAGTCAGGCAAACATTCATATTCTTGGCTGGCGCTAAAGCTCTTGACACACAAAACCTCTCGGATTTGAGCAGTCCATATAGTAGAATAAGAGACAAATAAAGCCTCAAAAAATAACATACCCTAAAGTTATCGTATCCCTGGCTTCGAAACAGTTGAAGCGAACGAAGTAAATGAAGTTTTTTTTTTGTTGGTGTGCGAGCGAGTGGCAATAGCGGTGAAATCAAAAGGCCTGGTGGCGACTCGACGCTTTCAAATTGTAAGTTTTGCGGTGGTGATGAATAAATGTCTGAGTAGGTATCTGGATAGTCACACTGGACAACGGTTACTGTAATGGGAACAATGGTGATCGGCGGTTAGGAACACTTTTCAGGAAAAGATTTACTTTTGCTGAGTGGCTGTTCTGAGGCATATTGTACAGAGTTTGGGCATTACTCGTTTGGTGGACATTGGCTCAGCGGTAGGGTTTCATGAGACAGGATAGTATTTATTGTCAATGATGGCCGTTGATAAATGATCTGAACCATTAGGCATGCTTGATTCATCACCTGCGGGCAGTTGCTTTGGCGGCAGACACGAGATAATGCCCAAGCATTCGAAGAATTCAACTAATATTCCATGTTCTCAGATTTGATACCGTTAGGTAGGCGTTTCCCAGTTAACATTTTTAGTTGTATACGTGTCGTAAAGATGTCGACACGACTTAATTTATGACTTCTTTACGAACCCTTTTACGACCCAAAATGGACGGTTGGGTAAGGATTTTGCAGTCCTTTTTTTAACGACTTTAATGTCAGAGGTCATGTAAAGGTTGTTTTATAGTGATATAAGCGTCTTAACGACTGCTAATATTACTGATATGTTTGTGTGTGTGTATTTCCGTACAAATGTCAAAGAAAGAATGAAACAAACATAATAATAATTATAAATAATACACTCTATCTTTCCATCGTGTTGAATCGTGTATATTATACATATATGATCAAATTTCATCATCAAATAACATGTAAATAAATATTATATGAAAAAGGCACTTATAAAACTTTTTTTTAAATGTTCTAAATGAAAAACTACCGGCAATTCATTTTTTAATGTTGAACTTCGAAAAATTGCATCTCGCCATCAAAATAATTAAAACCAAAACCAAATTTTGTTTTTTTTTTAATTTTATCTAAACGGTTACAAATATATAAAGATTCCAAGATGTATCGTAAAAAATATATTACAAGGCAAATTATTATATATTTAACTTGTTATTTCTTTTTTTATAATAAACATAGACGCTACATTTATTTCATCTGTTAAAATATGTCCGCTGTGTTATATGACTTATAAGTCGTAAGGTTATATTGAAAAATAACCAATAGGTCATATAAGAGCGTTTTATCTTAGCGGTGACTTTTCTAACTACTAACATTTCCCCAGTCTCTTGAAAAACTCATTTCAATTATATAATCGATTCCTTTAAACAAAAATGTATAAATTGGTACGTTTTTAAGCTTTTTGACAGTATAGTCATATAGAAGTCTTATTAAACCTTTGTAACGTCTTTCTCAATATGAAGTCTTAAATTAAAGTCATCTATCTTGAATATTAGTCATATATAACGATATCCTTAGGTCATATTTCGTTAAGAGGTCCTAATTTGAAAAGACCTTTTACGTCGTTCCGTCTATATAGTCATAAGAATGACTCTTATCTGACTAATCATTTTTATAATCGAATTTAAGACTAATAAACAACCCCTTTATGAATTATGGTCGTATCAATGACTATTTCACAACCTTTAACTATAAACATGTGGAGTGCGGCAGAATAAATTTAAAATTCAATAACTCATGAATCTGTGCAGCAATCTTAAAAAAATGGAACAGAATATGGAAGTAGATTTATTTTATTTATTATTTATTCGAAAACAAACAAACAATTATTTGATTTTGACAAGGTAATATTTGGGAATACCCTCAATCAGCCGCTTTCTTGAAGTCTCTGTGACCCTCCTGGTAACTGCAAACCATCGTTTTTTGAAATCATCGATGTCCTTGGCTTTGGTATTCGTCGACTTCAATTCCCTTGTCACTAGACTTTAATATCGCTCTATAGGCCGAAGCTCTGAACAATTCAGTGGGTTGGCCTCCCTGGGTATGAATGTGATGTTATTATCATTGTACCAACCAATCGTCGATTTGCTGTAATGACATGAGTCTAAATCAGGCCAGAAAAAAGTGGACACCCATGGTAAAACCCGTTTTTGGAGGCACTCCTTGATATAAATATCGGAGTTGATCGACCCACAAGTGATGAACATCACCACAACTACAAATCGCCTGCCAAACCAGAAACTTCTTGTGAAACGGTTTTTTCGTCTTGCATATTTCCTCATCAGCTCCTTTCTCAATTGCGTAGTAAAACTCCTGCCCCGAAGTTTCGCAACATACGTTTCATCGTCCATTATGCAACATTTGTAGGTCTTGACAAAATCCGACATCAATTTACGGGCGCGGCTGCAAAGTCTCATCGTATCCCACTTTTACTGCAATATTGCGGTTAGAAAATTCTGGATTTTTCTCTACGAGAGCCAGCACTTTTTCGCTTTATCTGGCGTCACGAATCCACTTGTTTACCGGAACCTTATTTTTCTGTCGAGATTAAAAGTAGTTTTATACGATTTGAGGATTCTCGAGATGGTCGATTGGTCCACACCAGATTTATGGGCAAGGAGTATACGAGTTTCTAATTTTGATGGCATTTTTGATTTAATTATGAGTATTTATTCAATAATGAACACAAAAAAAAACAAAAATAAAGAAGACTGGTTTCTAATCAATTCAATTTGTGTTCTTACATCTCAACTAAAAAAAACATTTTCAATAATAAAAATGAAAAAAAAGCAGTAAACATCCGGTTGACTTGACAGCTGTACTATTCTAATTAGGTTCTAATAAAACAAACGTAAACATAAATAGATGCGTTGAATATATTTTTTCGCGCATTGCTTTTCAATATTATCAATAATTCTATGCTTTGCGAGATTTCGACAAAATCGCTACTTCTGTACAGCGAAGCTTTCGAAAATGCACTAGCTAATATAAATATTCATACATAATTGTCTCGGGATATTTTAAATGCAGATTCGTCGTAGCTGGCCTTCAAAGTTATGTTGAAAAACTGTAATCTGACTATTGGTAACATCAAATCTACGCAGAAAATATACCTGCTTCACCTAATTTCTATAGAATCTGAAATAAAATAAAAAAAAACTGATTCTATATACATCCAGGTAATGGAATGAATCAATTACTATATAATATGTAATAAATTCATTCCATTACATTAATCCCCAGATGTGTGTCAATCCATGAATATATTTAACCTTCCAACAATGTAGCTACACAACGTAGAATCGCTGGAAATTTTGAGCTCACCACAAAGTTCATTTTCTTCCACGACTAGTGATTTCTTTTTAAGAAAATATAGGATTGGATTGTTTCCGTATTTTAATTACGCATTTCTTCCAGGCTAATTTGAATATTTTTCGAAAAGATTGGTTAAAAATGAATGTCTAATATATGGAATTATCTTTTTAAAAAGATAATACAAAGCTAATGCAATATCTGTAAATTTACACAGACTGTCATGATGACATGACATGACATGAGCGATAATAAAACATACAGACTTTTTCGACTTTTCAGAGTTGTATCATGTATATTAGGAATTTTATTACATAATATATTTTAGAAAATATATTTCTCGTGATTAGGACAAACGTACATATCACAATAAAGGTTTTAATCCTCCAAAGCTGGACTGCTTTGACCCAAAATAAGGAATTTCCATAAAAAATACCAAAACAAATATTCAATTACAACATGTAAATATGTACATGTAAACCAAAGAGGTTTACATCAAATTATTCTATTTTAATGATCATCCCAAATTGTTAAATTGTATGTTGGCAATAATTTAACGCATCCGAACGCGCAAACTTAAACCTTCGTTATGGCCGCCACTTTATTCTGCGGTTGAAGCCGGGAATATATATATTCAAGCTAAATTAAACCTAAAACATTTCAGGCACATGTAGATTCATGGTTGAAACAATTATGTTTTCAATGTGGCGATTACGATTTTGCGTTTAATTGCTTCGCAAATAGAAATTATAATAATCATCAATGTAACATATCAATTTATTTATTATATTTGTATAATTTTGTTCTAATGAATGGCGTAGTTTAAAACTATTATGGTGAAAATAGTTTCTATAAATTCGATATATTAATTAGGAAAACTTTATGTGCCAATAGTTACGCAATGAGCGTATTTTATTAGAGAAAGCTCTTCTAGGTTAGATAACAAGAGAACACGTGAATATCCGAGACACGTGTTTCGGCTGCTCTTTGATTTGTTATTTTATATGCAAATGGCAATCTGTACAGTTTGCAATGTGATCATTGGAAATATATAACTTTGACGGAATTCTGCAAATGTATACACAGATGTCGGTGATGTTAGATATGATATGTATAGCAAATGACTTCAATTACTTTCTAGAAATTCAAGCAGCTAACTTCGATAATGCTTAAAAGATGTAGTTTTTATCAATTTGCATTGAACAGAACCGGCTTTGTGTTGGCAACATGGCAGTGTAGCCTGATTTCTCCTCTTTGCAATGAGACCGGTTCGAGGTCAGTACATTGATAACTGTCGACGAGACAACACGTTACGTGACCAGTTGAATCGAGTAGAAACCAAGAGTTTTTGAGGCGATGCAAACTCCACGGAGATGAATTTCTCCGCTCCACACTACACGCCTGAAACCAAAAGACAAACTCAAAAGTGGCTTCACACCTTTTCAACTGCCGCTAAAAAGTTTTAAACCACAATTTCGGCTAAGAAAATCATGGCATCCGTGTTTTGGGACTGTCAAGGCATAATTTGAATCGAATATCTGCCTCAAGAGGAGACCATCAACTCTACAAGATATTGTGAGACACTAAAACAATAGGAGTCTCCCTGCTGCACGACAATGCCAGACCACCAACGGCCAACTCCACGAAGGAACTGATCGCATTGTTTAAATGTGATGTCTTGAATCATCCCACACATTCCCCTGATCTACCATCTTCGGATTACTAACTCTTTACCTCCCTAAAGCTGCACATGGGTGGAAAGAGGTTTTTAACTGACGAGGAGGTAAAGGAGGAGGTGGAAAAGTGGACGAAGGGGTTGGCTGGAAACTACTTCAAGGAAGACAACCAAACATTCGCTTCACTACCTGCATAGAAAAGGCGACTATGTCGAAAAATAGCTAACATAATGTACTAAAGTATCACGTATTTTTTTGTTTAAATACAAAAATTAGTGCATCCAGTTTAAATCATGTTGATTGAGAAGATTAATATTTCACGATTTGTCTTTTGTATTATTAATTTCACAATGATATGAAATAAAAATAAGATCAAGCTTCCAAATACCAGGTATTTCGACTTGACTGCAAGTTTTCATTAAATGAGTATTATTTGTAATACAAAAGTCTAACAGGGTATTAGGTACTCCGTGAAAATGTGTTGCTTCAATATTTATTTAATTACTCTCGCTTATGGATTCGATTCCTTCAATCTGATAAAAAGAAATATTACATAATTAAATACAATTTTAAACTAAAACTATATAGAGATATAATGGAAAGGATTATTATGAAAGGAAACGGAACGGAAACACAACAAAAATGATGATTACACGTAATACATTATTACACATAGTTAGGATATACTCAACATTTAGATATCGCACATTTTTTCCTAAAACGATTACGTTACATATTAAAGTCAAAACAATTAATTTTATTAAAATTTATAATCATATGGGCTCAAATTTGCAGTAGTTAGTATCGACCACGTAGCAACTGAGTATTACCACTAAGCGTTCGAGAGGGTACAGAGAATGCAACAATAGCAAGTATGTTAGGAACATCTAGGTTGGCATTATTGATATCGTACATAAAGAGGACAGAAGTATTAAAACGCCTACTCTCAAGTGTTTCTAAATCGATTAGACGTAGCTGGGAGATATATCAATATCAATAATCAAGCTCACGGTAAGCATAAAAAAGTATTTTTTTCTGTAAGGATTCAATACGACTTTTCTGCTTCGCATAGTTTGGTTGCCAGACAACATTAGCATTTCTATTATTAGAAATTAGAGGATCTCTCATATTATAGCAAATTCTTTTAAGAAAGCCCAGCATGGAATTTGCTTTTGCTGTTATTATATCAATGTGTCGATTAAAATGTATTTTAGTGTCAAATAGAACAACGAGATCTTTGAATTAACATCATTAATTGTATAATTTTACAATAGCGGATTTCGCTTTCTCGAAAATTTCATGATTTTAAATTTATTTATGTTAAGGTACAGTTTGTTTTTTCACACCAATCGCTCAGAGTATTTATATCATTCTGTGAGGAAATGGCGTCAGGAATTCCTTAACGTCGTCGGCGTACAAAAGACATTTAACATTAGAGTCTTCACACTGAAGGTCATTTATAAAATGAAGAATAGCAATGGATCCAAGTGACTACCTTGTGGGATTCCAGAGTTTACATTGATTCTAGAAACAATGTTATTAATTTTAACTAATTGTGTACTGTTAGCTAAGTACGATTGAATCCACATTAGCAAACTGGAATTAATTCCGAGATTGCTGAGTTTTTGCAATAATATTTTGTGTGAGATCCGATCAAAGGATTTGGAGAAATCTGTGTACATAACATTAATCCGAGAACCAGATTGAATATTAGTTAATAATAAACTGAGCGACCTCTCATAAAACCGTGCTGATCAATGGATATGAATCATGAAACTTTAGACTTTACAACAATACAAAAAACAGATTCAAGCAATTTGTCAATTTGAGTTAGAATACAAATACGATAATTCTCAACTTTATTTTTTAGCCCAGATTTGAATACCGGGGTATTAAAGGATGATTTCCAATTGGATGGAAAATAACCAGCGTGCAATAACTCATTAAATAGAAGTGTTAGCGGAAAAGCTAAGGACGAGGCAACAGATTTAAGGAATAGTGATGGTATTCCATCAGCTACTCTTATTCACATTTACATTTAACAGTACATTAAAAAAAAAGTTGAGTTAAAGTGCAAGTTGCCTAAATTAAGATTAGTTGGGGTATAATCAGAAAATAGATATTCTGAGAGGTTACAAATATCTTTGAGATCTGAGCATTTTGACGATTTAAACGACATAGTTGAAGGAAACCCGGAGGTTCGACGTTTCACATTAACATATCTCCAGATTTTATTTTATAGTTTTTATGGGCCCTTTTTTTGTTCTTTATATCAATTTAAGACTTGTTATATCACGGGGGGTATAAACTTCTTGGGAACATTTTGTAAAAAATCAGAATCAGTCGAAAAACACAGGTCAAGCAGATTAGCATCCTTATTGAACAATTGTTTAAAACATGATAACGCAAGTGACTCAGTGACATAAAGATCAGAACGCACATTAATATGAAAGAAGATCAACATGAAGGTAAATTAAAATCACCAACGACCATTAATAAATCAGTCGACTCTTGTAGGTTTCATAAGTGCTATTCGAATGTACAAGAAAAATAGGAACGTTCACATCTGTAAACAATGTATTCACTTGAAAAATATTGTTTGCTTAAGTGAGAGGGTGTTTGCCAGGTTTCAGTGAGAGCAATAATGTCATGGTTACAAGCAAGTACAGATAAATAAAAGATTTTGCTCTTAGTTCTGATTCCACAGACATTCTGATAAAATATAGATACGCATTTATCGGCATAAGACTTCTTGGACTGATTATTGTGTCATCTGTTACGACATCATTTGATGATCGATCGATGATTGGGTATGGTTTTGCCGTAAAAAAAACACACATTGGAAGATTGTGATATTGCAGAATCAGCTTTTAAGCGTCTTCGTTTCACTACTAGCACTATCCGACTACACGACGTTCACCATAGATTGCATTGCGGTTGAGCACTCCGCCAGCTGGTCGATGCAAGATTTGTTGACAATGCTGACGGTTTGTGGCACAACTTGAACGCAGCCATCTAATATTTGGAGAGCTTATTATCACTAACAATGACTGTTTTTTACAAATTTATATATTCAATGTGAAAAAGCGCGTTGCATGGACCTTTGCATTGTACAACGGCATCAATTAGCGCGCCAAGCGCCGATAAACCACAAATACAGTTCATGTTCAATATCACAGTATGAGTTAAAATCACATATGCACATAAATCATGTAATTTATTTAATACAGTCAATATGGAATAGTTAATATTATTATAAAACATTGACACATATCAATAAGTTAAAGCTAAGCTTAAACGAGAAACTAAATAATATCGCTGCTCTAACATATTTAATTCTATTGTTCAAATATTTCTTAATATAATTCTAAAAAAAATATTAAAGTAATAACGATTTTAAAATAGGACTGTATGTACATAGCGTTAAGAAACTAGAAGCACACTGAGAA